>SDGA01000076.1:0-169098 GCA_006232345.1 Galdieria phlegrea
AAGTTGCCCGTTACGACAACACAGCCAGCACAATTAGTCCGTTGGATGCTGTTCATGTTTACTCTACCAAACTAGAATATATGTTGAGAAGTGCTGAAAAGAGAGGCAATACAGAAAATGCTGAATTCTTTGCGATACCAGGTATGTTTAGTGTCTCCTTACAAAATCTCTTCTTAGTTATCCTTGAACGCCTACTGTCTCTTCACCATGTGTGGGATGTTACTGTGTCTTGGAAATCATTTTTCTTAGTAAAATATAGCAATAATTGGTGTTCCGTTTCTCTCTATTAAATTTTTTGTTGTATCTTTGTAGTTTTTTTAAAAGTATCAAGAGTTTCAATGCTCTAGTCTATTTGCTACTGGTTTACTCCTTCAATCTATATGATTATATTATATTTTTTTAATTGTACTTTTCTATTTTGAGTTCTACTATTAACAACAATCAATATTGTATTTATATTCTACTTTGTTCTTGCTTTCCACGTTCGTTTTTTCCTGAGTTCTATCTGAAATCTAGGACTTCGTAAAAAATACTTTTGTGTGGGAGCCTTACTTTTCCGTATTATGACATTGCTTTCCATGCTGTATCTTCTCTCTTTCACATTTACATTTTGCGTCCAAACTCTAAGCTTATTCAGGATTGGGTACCAAGTACGTTGGTCACAACAGCAAAAGCCAGCAAAGTTGATTCATTTATTGATGTTAACCTTTACGTAAGCAAAGTAACATGGAAGTGTACCAATCCAGGAAAATTGCCAAAGAAAAAATACTTCAGTCATTGCAGTACCACGACCAGTCAACTCAACTGTTCAGTACCTAACATTAGATTTCCTTGGATACAGAGAACCTCTCTATATCAAGTTCGTGTTTGTACTGCCATTTGCAAATTAATTTGGGTACAACAAGTTAATATTAATATATACCAATTTTTAAGTTTGCTTGTTAACAACTTTTACCAATGGATGTTCCCCTTTTAACATTAAAGTTACAATACTCGTACTGTAAAGGTCTCCTTGCTTAATCCATAAGCACTGGTAACAGAATGAAGCGTTCTAGAATTCTGAAGGCTTAAAAGACTTATACACTTCGCAACCAGTGTCAATATATCTATGATTAACGCTTTTTTAATGCTACTTTAGTGTAATCGCAAGCCATTCTTTTAATCGCTGCTGAACTGTTCTATGCTGTGAATTACTCCAAAACACTCATACCATGTGTTGTGAATTAAATAAAAAATTTATCATCCTATAGTTTGACAACATGTCTTTTACAACCATCAGGAACATTTCGAACATTTATCTAGTTATCAAGTAATGTTATAATATATTCTATTCTGAATCTTCTTTTTGATAAAATGAAAGTAACTTCTTTTAACTCGCTCCTTGACTTGGATATTAACAGCTTAATCATTTTGGATGATAGAACGACAATTTATACAGTCAAAGCCCAATGCACCAATCGCGCATTACCAAGTGAGTGTTGGCTACTGTAACTTGATTGAATTTAGTAAACAGAACAAGGAAACTTCCAACGACGAAATAAAAGAAGATGCCCATTAAAATATTATTGTTCTACTCAGATAAAGTGAAGTCAAATGCATGACTTAATGTTTTCGCTGCACTGGGTGTCAAGATGAGACAGATTCTTCCTGGTATTCTCCTATTTTTAACAAAAATGACAAAAGATAATTCAACAATCAGGAGCAAGCGTGTTTGGTCCTTTTAGTCTCATCCGTCAGTATTGCATGTAATTACACTAATAATAAAGCTGCAGGGCATGTTGTCTAATGGTAAACCAAAAATAGGATAGACGCGCTTTTACATGGTTGTCTCTGCTACCGTAACATTATTTGAGACTTTTGTTTCTCTCTGTACTAAATTAAGATTTAATAACTGTCAAGGTGTCCTTGTGGTGTAGGCTGACGGCATGCTTTCTTCATTTGTTTCTTACTAGGAGCTAACCTCTATTTCGTAATTTAGGTTTAGATCATAATGTTTTTCAAAATTGAGGGTATAGTACATATGTTACTACCAACCGCAAGCAGCATAAGGATAATCAGAATGTTGTTGATACTTACATAGACAGTAATAGTATATAGTTTAAGTAACGAAAAAAAAGTGACAGTAGACTAAAGGCATAGACAGTTGCCATGCCTAATGAATACAGGTTCCCCCGTGCCGAGTCCACAGTTACCTACTCTTACTTGTCTGGGACCACTTGTTATAAAATTTGGACCTCAGTGAGATTTGTGGGTTCTGGAAGAATTGGTTGGCTCGGCGGCGACGATGTCTGAAGACTTACTTACCTCGCAGTGGACAGTCTCTGATTGTTATGAGTCCACTGTAGTAGACCGTGAACGGGACGTTGACACAGTAACGAAACAACTTTATGAACTCCACAACAACCGACGCCAGCTGCAACGGCAGTCAGAGAGTCTCAACTATCGCCTGACCATATGCTTCGCCCCCCATTTATTTGGGAGCGGCAAGACCACATTTTGCATCAACTACCTGAAATTGGTGCGGAATTTCAGTGAAACTGTGTTGGCACCTTACCATATGGAAGAGTCAAAGAGAACTTTTTTGGAAAACCTAAAGAACGCTGCCCTTCTTTATGTGGATTTATCAAAGTTGGAGCCAATGATACCATTTGAAGAAAAGAGGAATTTTAAATGGGCTATTTACTATTTGCTAGTAAAAACAGCCTGTTCACAAATGGGTCTTACAGAGCCAGATAAATTCTTTGCTACAATGAACTACAAATGAGAGTTGGTGTGTTGTTGGATAAGATTCGTAGCATATTAACCATCCCAAAGCACCAATTTTTATTAATAACGTTTGATGAAGTGGGTGCTTTGGAGAATAAGACTGAGAGGTTTGATTTTGACAAGACTTCAGATGGAAGGGTTCGTCCCTACAATGACTTTTTTGGTATTCTTCGGGAGTTGTGTGAACAAGAAAACCTATTCTTTATTGTAGTTGGGAAAAGCAAAGGTTTAAGCATACAAAATCATGTATCTTCTGTCTCCAAAGTGCTGTTGCATTTTATTTCTCTGTCACCTTTAGACTCGCCTAGTATCAAAGAGCATCTTGTAAAAAGTCATTTGAAATTGAATAACAGACTTTCAGTATATCAAGTCTTGTGTTGTTCTTCTTTTTCAGTTGATGAGTTGGCGGATGTATTGTTGGAATATACAGGTGGAGTTCCAGGCCTATTGACGCGTGCAGTGAATATGTTGTTGAACTATTCACAGAGCATTCAACGTCCCTTGTCCAAAGAAGAATGCATAGCATGTGTGAAGAACGACCAATTTCAGACAATTTGTTCTGAACCATTTCAGGAGCGACTCGTGTCGTTGGATGAGGGCCGAAGACGTTTATTGGATATCTTACTAATAATGGCACTGTATAGAATACCTTTCACTAAGAGTAGCAAATTGAACAATGTATTTTTATATGATGCTGTTACAGAAATGGGACTTTATCGACGTCCTGTTGACTCAAGGACCTATGAAGTATTGCTTCCAAAGGTGTTTGTTTTTGACATTGAAGATAATGTCTCTTTGTCCTCTTTAGAAAAGATACTTCTGGATGCCATACGTGATGAACCTATGGATTGTTTCCTTTATTCCAAGGGTCGAGTATTTGAAGGACTCGTTGCCATACGACTAGATTTGATGCTGTCTTCGGAGCTTGAAAAGGTTTATTTTAGAGATCTACTGGCTCAGTTGTCATCGGTATGGAGTCAAATGAAGCTTCCTTTTGATATGCCATCTCCTCTCTGCTATATGAATTCTGTTGGTGACACAGAATGGAATCCCGAGTCAAGAACTATGCGGAGAACCTTTGGAAAGAATGAATGGAATAAGATTATTCGAGATGTACTTGCTTTGGAAAGGATTTACATTCCAAAAGAGCCCAACTCCCATAGTCCAGATATTTTATTCAAGTTGCAGTCTAAGAGGCAGTCTCCAGGTGAACTCAGGAATCTGATTGTTGGTGTTGCCTGTAAGGGACGTTGGAAATCGGAGGGCATTGGTTGGTCGGATGTTGTCAAGGAAGCCGAAAAGTTTCTGGTGCCTGTTTATGAACAAGTGTTGTGCAATTCATTGAATACGAATTACTGTATGCTTATTATTCTTAGCAACAAATTGTCTATGAAAGTTGCAAGCGATTTGAATAATCAGAGTCGTTGCTATTCGGGAGGAATGTATATCCATGGCTCCTTTCAAATACCTCCCAATTGTGAACTTGTTGTTCTTTGTGAGAAAGATGTCGAAATATTGGTTGACAAGCAAATACTGAGTGGACTGGAAAGAGCATTTCATATCCATAATGTACCCACGTTGGACAATATGGGAATAGAATCTCTGAATAAAAGTTCCTACTGTTTGGTGCAGTGACACTCAACCTTGGATTTTCTTGTCTTGTCACGTTTTTGCGAGTCTTGATAATGAAACATATCCAATAATTATAGCGTATCCATCCTCTCTGTCTGTTTGAAACCTGATTGTTGAAAGCCCAAATATATGCAGCACGTGTTTTTCATTTCATGTATCCAAAGGTATATGGATTCTCCCCATAAGGAATGTCCTGTTGGATTCATTTATAATAGTTTGTTGAAAGAAATGGATGCTTTGCTGTTTCTGTTGTACTAGTAGAAAGGCATTTTCTGCATCCGTCATAATGTTAATTATCAATTTGTTGAAGTTCTTTGTTTGCAGGACGTGGATAGGAAATGTCATTTCTATGTGTTCTCCATGTAGAGACCCCAAAGTTGATAGAAAGAGATGATAATAGGGACGAGGTCATTGTCGGAAAACTCAAAACGTACTGACTTGAAATATTTTCATAGGTTCTAGCTACCTTGAATTCCCATTCCAAAGCAAAAGGAATATCTAAAAAGACAGGAGGACTGTAAAGAAGTAGAAAAGTATCCACAACTAGAAATACGACAAGCGACGATTCTTTTTGTTTTTCGAAATCGAATATATCTTAATGCTACCGAGAATGTTTCTTACCAGTTGATACTCCAATAGCTTAAAGTATTAATCTTTCTTCCATCTTGTACAGTGGTACTTTTAGTTTTGGTCTTTTATCAATGCTGAGGGCTTTTCTTATATAATCGCTATAGTGTAAGATTCTTGTATGTAGAAAACAATCCAAGAAAGCTATTATAGTTGATTCTAGCAATTCTGTCGATTCATGTTTTGGAGATGGTCATTCACAGTTCTTCTGATATGATATTTCGGCTCGTTTCATTTCGACTTTGTAAGTTACTTTCGTTTTCAAGTAGTTCCTATAATGCTCATCTGGTTTCTCTATAAGAAATGGACCGAGCAAGTAATGAGAATAGCAAGTCTGATGTTTTCCAATTTGCCCGGTGGTGTCGTCCCTCGTCGTAGCATACAACTATTGTGCAAGTTTTCAAGTTATTTATTGAAAAGTTAGATACTTTGTTTCTTTTTCTTGTTCTAGAGTGAAAAAGCACTTTCTGAGGGTTTTAATTGGCAATAAAATAATAGTTGATTACGCAAATATCATGTTAAGAACGACGACCTACAGGCTAGGTCACTTCTCTGCACCTTTAGTGAGTCGAAAAGAGGCTGTTGTGCAAGTGTTGAGAGCTTTCCGAGGATCTTTTGAATATATGAACGGTGACCCCATGGAAGCTGGAAACCCTCGCCCTGTGATTTGCTTTGCTGGAAATATGCACGGGTCTGGCAAAACAACTTTTGGGATGCACTTTCACGAATTTCTTGTTATGAACAGGGAATTTGTTAAAAATCAAAGGGTTGATATTTTGCTTCCTGGAAGCCCAACATTGGAAGATGGATTGAACGCTCTGTGTGACGAGACGATATATGTATATTTGGACTTGCGTGAATTTCCTACAGAAGGAGAATATTTTGATATTGTCTTGTATGAACGTATTTGTAAGTATGCACTGTCTGGATACCCCAACAAGGAAGAGTTATTGGGGCAAGTTGGTCCTCCTATTTCCCAATGTGTTAGTAAATGGTTAAAGAAGCTGTTGCAAGTTACAAAGAAGAAATATCTGTTTGTGTGTATTGATGAAATTGGCTGTTTAGGAGAACCGAATAGTTTCAATTTTAAAGATCTCCAAAGTCCTTCTTCAAATGAATCACCTTCTACAGTATAGTGTACGTTTTTTTTCTGTTGAGGCCTTTACTTTGTATACCTCGTGTACTTTGTTTGGTAACGGGAAGAACTGGTCATATTATACAACAAGTAGACGATGCTGGAGCATCACGACTCGGGTTGAAGCTTTTGAAGCTTGATCCGTTTTCTCTGGAAGCGACGCATGCCTTTATCCAACATGCAATGTATAACAACAGGTCTTTTCAAAGTATCCTCTTTCCTGGCAATCCACAAGGAATGGATTACTTTTCAAGGATAGTATGGGAATATACAAGTGGTGTTCCAATCCATGTCCGTCATGTCTTGTCTCGATTGGCAGAAAATCGCTTATCGAATTTAGAGTGGAAAGATCTTTCGGAAGCGGAGCTAAGGAAGAAGATAGAAACTATTGTTCCATAATGGAGACTATTTGTAGATCCTCTTCATAGGAGATCAGACACAATTGGAGTTTTTTCTTCTTTGCTTTTCGCCAATGTTTTTGAAATTCCTGTAGAGGTAGGAAAGACGTATTTCGAATGTAGTAAATTGGGTGCCTGCTACGTTGACTATGCATTGGATGTCGCTAGTAACTTTGGTTTGTATTATTCACAAGGAGACAGAAAAGACACTTAACTGATTTATCCCCAAATTATGTTGAACTATGTCGAATTGCGTTATCCCGATATTCCAATTATTGGATTTATCAAAGATTTGGCTTCAGCGATGAAACAATACGATAGACTATCGAGCCGTGGAATGATATTTGAAACTCTCATGTCTCTCGAATTGTATCTTCGATTGTGTTTCTGTTCCAGGTTGAGTGAGATGAGTATATTCCGTAAAACATGGGTAGAGAATTTTGTGATCGGAGATGTTGGTTCAATACGAATGCATCTTTATCGTCCAAGATATGTTGCATCTTTTCATTCGAGTCTAGCTGGAGAGTTTAGCAGCTCAAGAGAAACCTTTCACCCAAGTGCCTGGAAGTCATTCTTCGATACTTGGTTATCACAGAAAGATGGATTCCTTATTTCTGCAACCCATTATTCTGGAGGACCAGAGTGGATATTGCGTGTGTCGAAACAACCCGAAACAGAAATAAGCACTCCTTCTTTGATTTCTTTGACGGAGGACACTCAAGCACCGATATATCTCATTGGTATTTCTCTAAAATGTTATGATATGAAGCAAGGAGTAACCGACCGTGCAGAGATAAAGAAAGAAGTAGACAAGTTTTTGATTCCAATATCGAAAGATATCGACCTGAAAGAAAAGAATGTATTTGCGATACAGCTCATCGTTAGTACGAAGTATACTGAACAAGTCACTAAGCAATTTACAGAGCACGAGAATTGGGTATTGGATAGCGGAATTTATGATGAGCAAGACAATAGGGAACTGAATTTCCGTTCACATAATTCTCTACTACCTCGTTGCAGTACAGTCAATCAATGGCTAAGCATTCCTGATCGTTGCCAACTCGTTGTTTGTTCAAAAGAGAATTGAAAGACATTTTTAGGCAGTGATGCTTATGACAAGTTACAGGGCAAACTTGAAGTGGATAATTCACTTCCACAAACGGAAAAATTGAGTGTATTGAGTGTTGTATTGGATAGCTGGTTAAGTCATATGCCTTATCGTGTTTCTGAATCGGAGGAGAAATCAGCCACACCAGAAATAGATTCATTTTCATATACCAACGCAATGCAAGTGGACTATGGACGAAAACGTGTTGTACGAGATGAACCTCAAGGGAGTAGTGTCTCCCTAGAAACGAATGTTCATCCAGGAATGGATACGACGAATGCGATGCAGTTGAAAGGTAGAGAAGTTGCAGGATCGAGTTCTTTCGAGTCTTCTTTTGATTGGAAAACTTTTTAAGAGAGCGTTGTAGTCTTTCTGAAGAAGAATTTTCTATTTGCTTTAAAAAACTTTCACCGTTAGGCATACTTAGTATCCGCAGACTCAATGAGGCTTCTTTGATTCGAATAGGCATCACAGGTCCTGAAACAATCTTTAAAATTCTTATTGGAATAGCAGCCGAATTTTCTGATTAAAGTAACTGTTTAATATAAATACTAAGAAGGAATCATTTTAAGTATTTTGATTTGCACAGCGTTGAAATATGAATTTGATTTGCTCTACAGCATCGTTCGCTTTCCTCAGTTGTGCAAACAATCATTTTATTAAAGCCAACTATAAAAGTCATATTTTTCTTACTACAAGGACTTGCACTTTACATAAAACTAGCTTTACGCAAGTGTTGTCTTTTCGTTCCAAGATTTACAACCCTCCCAATATTTATTTTGATCCGCCGTAGACTCTTCATAGTTGCCACTAGCCAAGAAAACGGTCAGAGAATGCTCGGAAAAATGGTCGACTGTAAAGATGTATTTAAGCAGGAAAGTGCAGAGATTGACGAGAAGTTTGTCAACCAATGGTTGACGAATGTTCCCTGTCTTAGAGAAGAGTGCGAAGTAACAACCCTTTCCTCAGTGGTTGGAGAAGAGATAGAGGTAGCAGGGAAGACTTTTCAAGTCAGCAAGACAGAAACTTTTGAAGAAATCGCTGACCTGTTGTCTCCTATAACCTTTCCCCGTGAGTTTCCTTTACAGCTCACATCTTCAGGTGTTTCCAGAATTCTCCTTCGACAAGAGTTTATTGAAAGATGGAATGCCCAAATATGCAGTTTAGGAAAATCAGAGACTAGTCAATATCCGAAACGGATTGTTCTGTCGGGTGCAAGTCGTTTGGGCAAAAGTACTGACCTTTATGTCGCTGCAGTGCTCGCAAGATATTGCAAGATACCTGTGCAGTATTTTGCAAATACTTCTGCAATTGTAAAACACCCACAGAATGATAGCTTCGTGGCACGTCGCTACTTGAAAATGCTGTTATTTATGAATGCCAATGTACTCGATGACATTAAAGATTGTCTCATTTCCAGCTCACCTAAATACGAGTTTCTCATAGGTGTTCCTTTAAAGAAAGTCATCTATTTTGCTCTTGAGAATGCTGATATTGATCTCTGTATGGAAATTCGAGACATCATAATGAACCTGTCTCCTCGGAACCTCCTTATTAGTGACAATCATAATGTATTCTGGAAAGAACTATCCAATGATATAAGCTTGTGGCCTACTTTTTCAAGCTTTACAGTGATATTGAAATGATGTGTACAGTAAGGAATTCTTTTTACTCAGAATGTCTCTGTATTCTTATATATTGTTCTAGAACAATTATGGCCTTCTCATTGCAGGTTCAGAACATTATGGAGATGGTGGTCCTTTACCATGTACTTTTGATAGTTATCGAGACTATTTGGAACCTTTGAATAACGAAGAATATAACTTGCGGATAGAGTTACAAGACTATCCCTCAATTTTACGTCATCATTCGCCACAAGTTGTAGAACCTACTGTAATGGCACCTGGAATGATTGCCATAATGGTTTTACTATATAGTGAACCAGTATCTAGCTTTGAGGAGCTGGAAAAGTACTTTGCTTGCAATATTCAGCCTTTTATGGAGAGAAAACATGTTCAATACATCGAGTCGTTGAAGACTGGTGATGTAGACGATGATTTCCTTGAAATACTGCGTGCCTTATTTCTAGGTGACTGTACCCCATCAATGGACATTTGTAACAGTGCTTATCTAGCTCGAGGTCTATTCATTGTTATGAAGAATAGAACTCTGAGGTTTTATAACAATATAGCAGGAGATATTTTGTTTTTTACTTTCAAATGTCGCATGCTTTCTGAAGAACGTCTTTTAGAATTATCACAAAGGTTTCAGACCTTGTCCGGAGAAGAAAGAAATGATGCATTTAAAGAACTCATTCTTTCGTGGTGTTTTTCCGGATGGACAATTTTTGAGCCACAGTTATAAGATGCTTTCTTGAATGCTGTTGGTTTCGAAGGCAGAAAGTGGTTGCGCCTTGATGGGAAATATTTTGGTCCCATTTGTTCAGGAATCACAAGTTCTTGTTGGTTGAGATTCACCAAAGATTATGCCCCATTGGATTTGGCTTATGTAGATATAGAAGATGATAACTGGATGTTACTTCTTTTACAACTTTCCATTTATTCGTTTCCACAGCATAATAGAGTTCAACTGACATAGAATGTCTGTTCTATCCTCCGAAGAACCACAGTTGGCGTCCTTGCTTGAAAGCATTTTTGGTGAAACCGGTTTTCAAGTTTCCGTTACTCGAGAAGAGTCATATCAAGTAGTAGACTTTGAAGTATTAGACCCTGATGGTATCTCATGTAGGAACAGAATATCAATCTTCTATGTTACACCACTATATGAAAGTGATGCTGGTATATCCTATGCTCCAAAATTTGTTAGTTTTGTTACGTTTAAAAATTATTTGGAACCTTTGCAGCGACTTTCGGTAATGAAACAAACAAAGAGAGCTAGAAGAAGAAGCAGAAATGTTTAGAAATGTGGACAGTTTCTATTTACTGAATGTACAATGACAAGGTTGCTTGTTTGGTGGAGTACACTTGGTAATACCGTGGTTAGCAAATGCACAATTTGTTTTTGGATACTTTTGAATTGCAATTTGTTCAGTAGAACAACAAACAGTACTGTTTTTAATGTTAATTCCATTGAATATAAAAAGCTGAATTGTAATCATGTTGATGTTATGGATAGGCCTCATGGAAATGGTTTATTTTTCATTACAACACAATGCAGACGTACTAGAAGCAAAATTATATTATGGGAACTCAACTCGTTTCAACCAATTCAAGAACAGTGTCTTCTCAAAAAAGAAAAGTTAATCTATGAATAAAAAGCACAATAAACGAGAACATTTGAACTTCTCTCAAGTATTCCCTTAAAAGACACAAAAATAGGCTAGTTACCCTTGTGGCTAGTATAGGGTCAAGGACCAGGTCAGTACTGAAAAATAGTAAAAAGAAAGAGATTCTCAGGAACAATGGTTTTAAAGGTATTGAATACTCGAACTATCCTTCAAAACATGAAATTGAAATATGAACATACTGCTTCAATATGTACATTAATATTCTTCACAGTTACTGAACAGAATTATTCATTCATGCCATCATCAGAAATTGAACATTTGAAGGTAGAGAGATTAGCAAAGGGCGGCGTGATGGATTCACAAGACACTGCTTCAGTACGTACTCAACAAAGTTTAAGAAGGCCTAAAGAAATGGTCAGCTTTAGGAACATATTCAAACAAGGCACGGCAGAGATCGATGAGCGATTTAAAGGCCCTGGTTGAAGGGTATTCCCAATCTTAGTCAAGAGTGCAAAGCAACAACCCTTTCCTCAGTGGTTGGAGAAGAGATAGATATAGCTGGAGAAACTTTTCAAGTCAACAAGACAGAAACTTTTAAAGAAGTTGCTGAACTGTTGACTCCTAAAGTTTTCCCTTTCTTTTCCTTTAAAAGTTACTTCTTCAGGTGTTTCCAGAATTCTCCTTCGACGAGAGTTTATTGAAAGATGGAATGCCAAGTACGCAGTTTAGGGAAAACGACGTTGGTTCTATCCAAATGGATTATTCTCTCGGCAGCAAGTGGCTTGGGCAAAAGTATTGACCTGTATCTCGCTGCAGTGTTTGCAAGATATTGTAAGATACCTGTACAATATTTTGGAAATACTTCTGCCATTCTGAAAACAAGATGATAGCTTTGTGGCACTGCGCTTCTTGAAAATGTTGTTATTTATGAATGCCGATATTTTGGATAATATTAGGAATTTTTTCCAGCTCACCGCAGTATTACTTGTTAGAAGGTCTTCCATTGAAGAAAGTAATCTATTTTGTCTTGTGAAAAGAGACTTTACCTTGTGAGGATATTCGAGACACATGATGCGTTTGTCTCCCGGCAATCTGCTCATACTTGATGAACACAATGCCCTTGGAGAAAACTCTCCAGTGATTCTACACGGTGGCCACCTTTTTTTAGTTTACAGTATATTCAGTTATGTCTATGGTAAGAAACTGTTTTTTTGGACATATTCTCAGTATTTACATATATTGTTCTAGAACTCTTGTGGTGTTTTAATTGCAGGCTCACAACATCACATGTTTGAACAGCGTTTGCCTAGTGGCTATCGTGACTGTGTTCGTTATCTTGAGCCGTTAAGTCTCGAAGAATACAATATATGGATAGCACTGCAAGACTATCCTGGGATCTTGAAAAATATGCTGCAGATGTCCTTGAAGTCACTGGAGCAGTACCTAGAATGATAGCTATAATGGTCTCCCTTGCGAAGGACTATACTAGTGAAGATTTCGGTCCTTTAAAGACTCAATTTACCACAAAGATCTATCCAGAAATGGAGTCAAAACATGATGAATATGTAGAAAGTCTTCCATCTGATATGGCAAGGAATCGTTTCGACAAGATGTTATATAAACTGTTCATGGACCGCGAGGTCCCCAATATTAATATAGTTGATGGTTTTTATCGAGATCGAGGTTTGTTAATTGTAAAGGACGATATGTATTTACAATTCTACAACAGTGTAGCTCGTGATGTGTTGCTGTCTTCTTTCATTGACAGATTTGGTTCGGGAAAGTACATGGAAGACCTTATAAAACGTTTTCGTCAGTCAAAGAGTGACAGAGGTCTTTTATTTGAAGAATTGTTTTTTCTTTGGTTCATTGACGGCAGAAAAGAAGTTATGCTCCTCTCTGATACGAATCCTAATAAGAATCTGAAGTTATCAAGTCGGAGTTGGGTAAGATTGGATAAAGAGAGATTTGATCCTGCTATATCGAAATTTACTCATTCTTGTTGGATATTGTTATCTGAACAGTATCCTCGATTTGACTATATCTATGTTGATATGGATACTCCTAAATGGCATGTATACTTTATCCAAGTCTCTGTTTCTTCGTTTTATCAGCATAACCGAGGCTCTGCTGCCATTGAGAATGCCTTGGTGTCATCTATAGTACCGGAAGAGAAACAAGAATCCCATGCTCTTTTAGATACAATTGCAACTACTAATCAGGTAGAAGTTGAACAACCTTCTGCTTCACAAAGTCGCAAAGGACGTAAAGAGAAACGTAAGGAAGAAAAAGGACATGGAAACAAAAGCCAATCAGGAAAATCTCAGTTGGCAAGTTTATTGAAAAGAATTTTGGATGAAGAGTTTACTGTTGTTTTAGACAAGGACACCAACAGTCGAATCATAGACTTTCAATTGTTAGATACTCATGGTGTTGATTGTCGAGAGCACGTGTCCATTGTTTATGTTACACCGTTACCATATGAAAAGGCAAAAGGTGTTTCTTCGGTTCCGAAGTATGTGGAATTTCTTTGTCGAGAAGGATTTCCCGAAAACTTTCAAATTTTCTTATCTACAGATGACTGAGATACTCGAAAGAAGATATTTTTAGATGACGATTCAGATGATTGTTTATGGCAAGATTGAATATTTTCTGTTGTTTGTCAATGTTGAAGATTGCAATGCCATATGGCTATAGTGCTGATTACTGGTGTACAGGTAAAGACTGGCAGCCACTGACTGGTTGCTTCGCTCTTGTTTCTACTTGAATGTTGTTATGAAAGAATGTTCAAACAGTCTGACTTGAGCATCATAATGTTCGTTTTTTACTGTCGAATGTCTGTTCCTGTGAATAGATCTTTTATTCAGACCACTTTTATTTTCCAAAATGTCAGTTCTCTTCGGACTAGAAATTTCAGATTAGAAATATTGTCTGAGTATCTTAAACAAATAACTGTTTTCAAAATGCCTCAAATTCCGGAAATTGGTAAAGTTTGCACAAATTGATACCAGGAGAAGCATATCACAAACGAATTGCAACCAAGTAGTCCTTCTGTCCCAGTGGGTTTATCGAATATCTTTCTTTATAGAGCATCAGTCTTCTCAAGCTTGGTTATTTTTATGTACTGAAATAATTCAATTTGGAATGAACCTTGGATGTAGTCGACATTGTATAACAAGGCAAAATTTACTATAAAGTTATTTGAATATGACAGTATGAAATGACAAATATCAAGGTATAATCGTGTATATTAACGTCATCGTTGACAAAGTAACGTTACCATTAATTTCTTTTTATTTATTCTTTGAGTACTCAATTAGCCAAACAACATAAGAAGGGCTCATTAGAAATACAAACAAGTGTGAATGTCTTGTTGCATATACAAATAAAGACATCAGGACTTTTCCCAAATGTGGAAACGTTGGGGATGATTGCTTCCTCAATAGAAGCATTTATTCAACCATATCAACCAATCTTTTAACGCATATAGTCAATGTTGACATGTTAGACATAACTATAAGATATAAGCCAAAGCCTCTTCTCTAAATTTATAAGATCTAATAAAGAAATGATATTTCATCAAAAAGTTCTGTAAGGCTCGCCTACATTGGATAACTGTCGTCACTCAATTACTACAACTTTGATTGTCGTATACATAAAACAATGTTAGTGTGGTTTACTCTCCCAACTCCGAAATTTCAGCCCTTTACAATTGAAGAGGGAGGGCCTTGTCTTTTGCATCGAGTGCTGAGTCTCTTGACTATTTATTAGAATCTGGTGGCTTGAATAATAATGACCCATCTGTTGTTTTTGAAATCTAGTATTCAAAAGTTGTACCTTCAAACCGAGTATACAAAATGACAATTCAGTACCAAATCATTTCAGTTTTCAACAATAATATTGAGTAATTGTGTACCTGATTCTTTATATCAGAAAAATTTGAATCCGACAAACATTCAAAATAAACATCAAAAAAAGCAATTTTACCTTGTGGCCAATAACAGGCACAAACTTGATGTTTATACACAACGTGGTTGGTTAGTCCATTGAATATACGCACCCTCTGTCATATAACGTCAACATTGAAGAGGAAAAAAAGGTTGAATAGTGTTGAGTGTGTGATTGATGGCTCCATAAAAAGTACTCTTACAAACACTCTTTATCCATAGTGAGTGAAAATGCTGCTAAAAAGTCACAACAACTTGAGTACACCAAGAGTATCACTTGAGTTTCCAACTTTATTCCAGTGCTAAATACAAGTGTGAAGAACAAATCACAATATTCGAGCAGTATATTGTTTCCATACTTGTACAAGCATTGATGAAACAAAATAACCTCTAAAGTTTTATAAGCAAACCTTGTTAAACAGGTATAGATACCAAAACCAAAATCTCAATGGTATGGTTCTCATCATATCTTGCCAGGAAACCAATTATTTTGGAAACAATATCTTTGTGCTCTAATATCAGTTTTTCATGTGAGACTTTTCATTTTTTAGTACGATTTTTTTTACACTTGTACATTTTACGTCGAAACTGTATTGTTATTTAGATGGGCAGACCAAGAATGTCGGTCACTGAAACCAATGACAGCAATGTGTCTTCATCGATTAATGTTGGTGTTTGATGTAACATGTTTGGATAAAATGCAGAAAAATTATCACTACAGAGAAGTGCATTGCTGGTGTACCCAGGCAAGTTAACTAAACCCACACAGTACTGATGTTAGTATCGTTGTTACCTACAGTATTTTCGTCAATTTCTTTTTTCAAGGTCATTTGCAAAATTGTGTATTACAATAATGTAATATTAATATATACAAATTTTGCGTCTATTGGTTAACCCTGGTGATTAATTGATGTAATCTTCTTAACACTCAATGTTCAATATTGTGTTGAAGATAGTTCAATTTCGAATCCATTTAGAAACTTTAAAAAACTGACACGTTCTGAATCCTTAGCACACATTAGATATATGTGTGTTGCAACAGAAATCAATCGAGTTATGAGTAGCATGTTTGCAAGGCTACTTGGCTACAGTCGCATTTCATTCTTGCAACCAACTACTCAAGTTTTCTTTTGCTGATATTACCTTAAAACAACCAAAGCATGCGGTGTCAAACCAAATGAAATATTTATCCTATAGCTTAACGATCTGTCTTGTTTGACGCTCAGGAACAGTGTCAACTTCTATGCAGTTATCAGGTCATGTTATAGTACATAGCATTCTAAATTTGGTTCTCAAGGCCAATGTACAAGTCGTTCATTACCAGTTAAATGTTAGCTAATGTTACTAGATTGATTTTAACAAAACGAACAAGCAAGTTTCCAACGACGAAATAAAAGCTGTCACCTTTGAAAGTTATTTCTTTTGCTGAGTAACATTGCAACACAATACACTACCTACTGTTTATAAGGAGCTTTGGTTCAAAACGAAAAATAATTTTTTTAATATCCTTCTGTGTTCAACTAAGGTGGCAAAAAGCAATTCAAAAATGAAAAGCAAATGTGCTTGGCCCTTTTGGTATCGTTTACCAACATGCGATATGATTACACAAATAATAAAACTGGAAAAACCTATATTCTAGGGTGATAAACCACAATACCATCGAAGTGCTCTTATATGGTTGCATCTTCTAGTGTAATATCATTTGAGACGTTCGTTTCTCTCTCTATCCTTAATTCAGCTTGAATATTTTAAAGGGTCTTGTAGTGTAGTTTCATTACATGCTTTCTCTAACTGTCTCTTACTGTGAACTAGTCTCAATTCTGCAATTGAAGTTCAGAACACAATGTTTTTATATTTGAGCGTGCGGTACACCTGTTAATACCAACCACAACTAACAGTATGGTAAGAAAAATGTTGTTGATATCTACACAAGTAGTAGTAGCATATAACTTGAGTATTGAAGAAAGTTACAATAGGCTAAAGGCATAATTTGTTGCCATGTTCACAATGAACGCAGTTTACCGTACCCAGTCTACAGTTAGCTATTTCTACTTGCTACATCCTCTCCATAAAATATTGGTTTCTATGTGCTTTCGAAGATATTTAATTACAATGAGGTAATATTAATATATACTAGTATTACGTGTATTTGCAAAAGATGGTTACAGATGTAACTATTTTTAGTAACATTGAAGTTAGAATTCTCGTAACATAGAAGGTTCCTTTCTGACTCCATATAAACACTGGTAGCAAAATGAAACATTCTAGAATTCTAAGCGTACAACAGATATATACACTTTGCAACAGAACTCAATGGTGTTCTGACTTGTATGTTTCAAAGCAACTTTGCTACAATCGCAGTTCATCCTTTCAAGCAGCTTTTGGAGTGCCCTATGCTATAAATTACTCCAGAACTGTCAAATCATTTGTCGTAAGAAGAAATGAACAATATACCTTATGGTCTGATAACGTCTCTTCTGTGACTTTTGGAAATAATCCTAACTTTTATTTAGTTACATGTTAATGTTAGAATATTCAATTTAAGGCTTGTTTCTGAAAGCAAATATCATCTATTAACTCGCTTCTTCGTTTGCATATTAACAGTTTAATCATCTTTTGATGATAGAAGCGCTATGTAAATTGTTTAAAGAACAAGTTACACAAAGTCAGTAGAAAGAAAGTCAATTATTGATATTAAGTAGGGTCAATGAATCTTCAATTGTTTCTGATAAACAGAACAATGAGACCGTTCAAAACAGATACAAAAAAAGTTGTGTAACAAATAGACTCAAGCACCCTCTGTCCACTTTGTTGTGGTCTGTCCAGGTTGGATTTGAATCTACCCAAAAGATATGGTTCAGAGTTGTAAATTACAACTTGCAGTATCCTAGTGCTCATAAAAGATGTTTCAAAGCAGTCATGAACATAACAGAAAGCATCTGAGTACAGGGAAAGATAGCACCTATAGAGTCACCATACCCTTCGCTCCTCATCTTTTTGGGTGCGGCAAGTCGGCCTTTGTGAAAAAATATTTGAAATTGTTGAGGCATTTTGGTGACAGATCCTTGGAGTATTCTTCTGTTGATCCCTCAAGGAAGAGCTTTTTAGAGAACCTAAAGAACGCTGCCTTTCTGTATGTTACTTTGGAAGAGTTGGAGCCAATGATTCCTTTTGAAGAGGAGAGAAATTTTAAACGGGCAGTTCATTATTTTTTGATTAAAACTGCCTATACACAGATGGGTCTTGCAGAACCTGATCCTGACGAGTGCTTTGAGGAATTGAAGCTTGGAAGTGATGCGCTGCATAAGAAAATCCGAACTCTTCTGAATATACCAAAGGAGCAGTTTTTGTTAATATCCTTTGATGAAGTTGGTGCTTTGGAGGGCAAGACTGATAGGTTTGATTTTGATATGCATCCTGTCGCTGGCATTCGTCCCTACATTGAGTTTTTTGGTATTATTCGGGAGTTGTGTAAACAAGAAAACCTATTCTTTATTGTAGCTGGGAGAAGCCGAGGTTCAAGCATACAGAACCACGTGTGTTCTGTCTCAAGTGTTGTCCTAAAGCTTATTCCTCTTGCCCCTCTGGAAAAGGAGAATATCGTGGAACATCTCGAGAAGAGCTCAATTGTTGCAGCTCCCAACAGTCCGAAAGTTTCTGATATTGTCTGTAATGAAAAATTTTCTACAAGTGAACTTGCAGAAGTCTTGTTAGAGTTTACAGGTGGAGTTCCTGGTTTTCTTGTAAGAGCAGTCAATATGCTTTTGCAGGTTGCAAAATCACAACCCAATTTTTCATTTTCCAAAGAAGTTTGTTGGTCTATAATGAATTATCCAGATGCACCAGAGCATTGTGTTGCTCCATTTCTGCCTCGCTTCGTATCTCTTAGCGCTCGAAAACGGCGTGTTATGGAAATGCTTTTATTATTTTCCTTATATCGCATTCGATTTCGTTCACATGAAGAAATGAATGTCGGTTCCAATCATACTGTGCCTTTATTGGATTATGTTAGTGACATGTTTTGTTATCGTTGAGAGTTTGAAGAGAGAATGGCAATACAAGCTATGAAGTATGGATTCCAAAGTTGTTGGTTAAATACATGGAAGGTCAATTTACATCCGAACCTTTAGCTAAGTTACTTTTCAAGACACTATTTGCACAACCCGTTGATCTTTTGTTGGAATCGAAATGTCGTGTTTTGGGAGGTTTCGTTGCTACAAAGTTGTATTTCCATTTTTCGCGACATCCTGTGAATAGTTTATTGTTTTTCTATTTGGACTCGAATGCAATTGTACACGTCATCAATTTCGACTGCTTATTATATGAAATCTATACATCATACCGAAGAAAGACCAGGAAGAGAGAGAAGTACTTGTGGTAACAATGAGTGGGAAAGGATTGTCCGAGACAAGTATTGGAATTTGAAAAAAAAATTATATTTCATGCCAACCTACTTTGCATAGTCCAGATATATTGCTCAAGTTGCATGGAACGACAAGTGAAGCAAACCTAAATGTTAGTTTTGCCTGTAAAGCCTGCTAGAGCTCGGATGGCATAGAATGTTCAGAAATTTTAGAGGAAGATAGCATGTTTCTGCAATTGATTTATAATCAAATATTGTCTAGTCATCCCACAGTACACAGTTTCTTGAATATCCCAAATAAGTCATTTCAGTCGTTGTTATTTCTCAGGAGACAGAAAAGGAGATTTCGTGGCTCCTGATAGTTATGAGTTGGTTATTCTCTCTAAAAGGTTTCTTGCAAATATATCTTTGCCAGCCTTAAGGGACGCTACAAGTCTACTGGTAATTCCCATTGGGAAGATGCTGGCATATCCAATATATGTGTCATCTTTTGAGGAGATTCAGTGAATAAAAGTATTGTCTGAATATTTGGAAAATATCCAAAGCAGTTGCTAATTTTTGATACAGAACTGTCAAGACGCTTGGTGTATTTTTTGGACATGGCAGTTATTCCATGGAGAATTTGAAACTATTTACCACGATGTCTTTTGGTTAACTGATCACAAACTATATTAAAAACATTTAAATTACATACAATTCATTATGCTTCAAGTGAAAGAAATCAGGTCTCCTTGTAATTGCAATGAGATGTCCAAGAGCATGTGCAGGTCAACGAGTATACGAACAGTACGAATTCCAATTTGTAAAACGTAGCTTCTTCCTTCACCAGAAACAAGTAAGTCACAAATTCCATACAGTAGTTGTTTTCAAAGAAACAGATAGCTTGAGTATCTCATTCATAGTGTGGGGTACAGTCGAAATGCAAAAAGAACAAGTCTCCACCAATGGGTTGTCGAGGTCCATCGTTGTTACAATTCGTTTTCATAACGAGAATAGGAGTCTTTTGCATTATTTGGATGATATGTTTCTTCTGGATTCTTCTTGGTATTCCTGAAGACAAGTAACAATGGTTCATTGGATTCACCAATATTCTTGTTTGGATACCAACAAAAGTCTAAGTAGGATGAAACCATTTCTCACACAAAACTCATTTCTTTCAAACAAAAGAAGAGATAGTGGGTTGAACAACTTTAAAATAACTTGTTTGACACAACAATCGTCTTCTCAGTCTCAGTAGATCGTACAAAACTGATGTCTGAGACTCTTATGGTTCAAAGAAGTTCCAGAGATAATGAAGTAAGAACTACTTCTAGAAATAAACAAATCTATAGAAAAAATAGAGAAACAATTAAAAGTTCCAGAAGTGACACAAAAAAAAGTTTTTCTTCAAGGAAACCATGTATTTAGTTGTCATATCATACTTTGCATATAAAATGCTAATTGTCATGGCTACTGGCTTTTACCTTTGCAGTACATATTTTTGTTCCTTATCACAAGTCAGCTGTCATCTTTCTATAGAACAAAATCAGAACTTGAAAAAGAAAACAACGTCGAAAATACATAAAAGTCTTTCGAAACTACCTATCTAGAACAGTCGTTTTCATTGCAGTGCAACATTGGAAACGCAACAGTCTACAGCAGACTTCAAGTAGCTAAATGAATACATTCTATGTGTTTCTAAAGGTAGTGGCTGTTTGTAAATATAGTCGAGAAAGAATGATTATTATTTATGGATAAAGTAGTGTCTTGGTATCATTTATCCAAAGATAATACTATTTGCATACCAAAAGAGATTTCTTTACTATGGGAACAACTGAGAGCACCCTCATGTAGAATAAACCCTAAATAAACCCTTGAAAAGAGCGGACGTTGCAGTCTAAATTAATTTGGATTGATTGTTGGTTGTGATACGTACGAGCTGTTCACACAAGTTGTCATCTGTTTCGTGCAACATATAGATATTTTGACAATTCTTGTTGCTCCCAAAGTTTAAAGTGACTTTTAAGGGCTTTTGTTGGCAAAATAAGTGTTTGACCAAGTTTGGAAAATATCATGCAGGGCACGAAACCTTACGTGGTGGGAACAAAACTTTACGAGCGCGGTGGTTTCTATGCTCCTCTAGTGAACCGAGAGGAGGCAGTTGTACAAGTTTTGACGGCTTTTAGTGAGTCCTTTGAAAAAGATCCCAGTGAGACATTGAAAGCTGCGGGAGCTCGTCCGGTAGTTAGTTTTGCCGGACACATGTATGGGTCCGGCAAAACTGTCTTCGGACAGCATTTTGCCGAATTTCTTGCAATAAACAAGGAATTTGTTAAACAAGAAATGGGTAGAAAGTTGCTTCCTGGGAGTAGAACGCTGGAAGAAGGTTTGAACGCACTGTGTGACGAGACGATATATGTATGTTTGGACCTGTACTCCTTTCCTAAGACAGGAGAACGGTTCGAATATGCTTGTATGAGTGTATTTGTAAAGATGCTCTATCAAGCAATCTCGTTGACAAAGAATTGGCTGTAGAAGTTGTCCGTCTTATTCCCAAAGGTCTTACGAAATGGTTACCAAAGCTGCTGCAAGTCACAAAGAAGAAATATTTGTTTGTATTTATTGATGAAATTGGCCTTTTGGGAGAACCAAAGCGCTTCCAGTTTAAAGATCTACAGAGTCCTTCTTCAAATGAATCGCCTTCTGCAGTATATCGTATGTTTTTTGGACTTTTGTCGCCTTTGGCTCGTGTAAATCGTGTACTTTGTGTGGTGGCTGGAAGAAGTGATGCTATTGTGCGACAAAAGAGGATGCGATGCCATCACGAGTCCAATTGGAGTTTTTAAAGCTTGATCCTTTTTCTCTCCAAACGACAGATGCCTATATAAGAAATGCAAAGTATGACGACGTTCCTCTTCAAAACATCGTTTTTCCTCACATTCCACATGGAATGGATTATCTTTCAAGAATAGTATGGGAATATACAAGTGGTGTTCCAATCTATGTCCGTCATGTCTTGTCTCAGTTAGCAAAGAAATGCTTGTCTAGTTCAGAATGGAAAGATCTTTCAGAAGAGGAACTAAGGGAGAAGATAGAAACTATTGTTCCAGATTCTAGTCTTTTTGTGGATCCCTCTCGTATGAGACCAGAAACAATTGCAGTTTTTTCTTCTATGCTACTCGTCAGTGTTTTGGAAATTCCTATTCACCAAGAAGAGACTTATTACGGTGGCATAAAGTTGGATGCATACTCAAGTATGCATTGGATATAGCCAGTAATTATGGTTTTTACTATTCACAAGAGAATACGGATAAGACTTTCAAGCTTGTCTATCCCAAAATTGTGTTGAACTATTTGGAAAAGTGCCATTCCGGTATTGTAGTGTTTGGGTTTATTAATCATTTAGTTTCATCGATGAGTCTTTACGGTGCACCAGTGACTCGTGGAATAGTATTTGAAATTCTTATTGCTCTCCTATTGTATCTTCGATTGTGTTTCTGTTCCAGATTGAGTATGATTAGTATATTCCGTAAAACATGGGTAGAGGATTTTGAGATCAGAGGCGATGGTTCAATGCGAATGCGTCGTTATCGTCCAAGTTATGTTGCATCTTTTAGTTCGAGTGTATCAGGAGATATTAGTAGCACAGGACAAACATTTCATCCAAGTGCATGGAAAGCATTCTTTGATACTTATTTATCCAAGGAAGATGGAATCTTTATTCCTGTAACCCCTCAGTCTCGAGGACCAGATTTGATAGTTCGTATATCCAAACAAGCCGAAACAGAAACGAACAATCCTTCTTCGACTCCCTTGAACGAGAACAGGCAGGAACCTATCTATGTTATTGGTATATCTTTAAAATGTTATCGGATGGATCGAGGAGGAATTGGTCGTTCACAGATAAAGGAAGAAGTAGAAAAGTTTTTGATTCCAATATCAAAAGATATCGACCTGGAAGAACAGAATGTATTTGCGATACAGCTCATCATTAGTACGAATTATACTGAACAAGTCAGTAAGCAATTTACAGACAACGAGAATTGGGTATTGAATAGCGGAATTTATTATGAGCAAGACAATAGAGAACTGAATGTCCGTCCACATAATGCTCCGCCACTTCGTGGTGCAGTTAGTCAGTGGTTAAGTATTCCTGATCGTTGCCAACTCGTTGTTTGTTCAACAGAGACTTTGAAGACATTTTTAGGCAGTGATGCTTATAAGGAGTTGCAGAAAAAGCTTCAAGTGGATAATTCACTTCCACAAACGGAAAAATTGAGTGTATTGAGTGTTGTATTGGATAGTTGGTTAAGTCATATGCCTTATCGTGTTTCTGAGTCGGAGGAGAAATCAGCCACACCAGAAATAGATTCCTTTTCAGATACCAACGCAATGCAAGTGGACTATGGACGAAAACGTGTTGTACGAGATGAACCTCCAGGGAGCAGTGTCTCCCCAGAAACGACTTTTCAACCAGGAATGAATACGAATGCCATGCGAACCGAAGACGTAAAAGGTGTCGTAAGTTTCGACTGGAATGCCTTTCTCAGGAATCATGCCTTCTTATCGGAAGAGGAAGCTACACGTTATGCATCAGCATTTTCACGTATTTTTGGAGACTATCCTGGACGAATTCAAAGAGAGACTTTACAAATGTTGCGCATACCAGAAACAACCATTCAAAAAATCCTTTCAGCAGTTGTTTTACTCTTAGGAGACATGTATTAACTTTTGGCTTTTTTATTATATTGCATTTTGAGTATATTCCCGATTGAATAACAAGGTCCTTGGTACTTCGAAAGCTTTCTCAAAGCACATATAATGGTTCAACTATCTGCTATATCCTCTCTGAACAGCTGAGTAAGTGAGATGAATGATACAAAGAAAACTCCCTTATGCCCAGTTATGTGGCATAGAAATAAAGCAACGTATATCCTTAAAGGAATATTCATCTCATATCCTTTGAGAATGGGGAACCTTACACAGAGCTGCTTATGATTTGTCTGGTGATGGATCGAACAACTTATCAACGCCTCTTTTGCAATAGTGTTATTTGTACCAATGAAAATATATAGAGTATATGACATAATGTAATCAAGTGCGAAAACGCACGAGTTTCAACAAACCGAACCCTTGAACTTTTGTGAAGACAAGGTAATCGTATCGAAAGAGACGTCTTTAGCAAGTCAAGAAACCAAAAGAGGCTAATTTGGCATCTTTTGGTTTTAATAGGTTTTGCTTGCCGTCGAGAAACAAGTCATCTTCCACTGAAAGCCATTTGAAAAAAAATATCACCAAAGTTGCTATCCATAATGTGTTGGTTGACATTGAGAGAAGGCAGTCGAAAAAATAACAAGCTGATCCAATGGAGTTATGTTTGTTAACCATAACAGGACACAGAATAAATTGCAATTGGAAAAATATCAATTTGAAACAGGTTATAGAACAAGTCTCAACCATGAAAAACACCATGATACATACACTAGTTGTAGCTACCTCTTTTTCCAGTGAGTTGACCCAAAACGTCACGAAATTAAACAAGAAATATCAAACAACAGCTCTACGAACTTCAAGTATGTTGCAAAGTTGGCTGTCGCAGTTTGATTGAAAGCATGGACATAATGAAAAAGCCAACTTGCCTATCACTACCAGACAATCCAGTTTATGCGCTAGTGAATCCAAGGAAATCTAAACGAAAACTTGGCTCTCACACAGTCAAAGTAGGGATATCACTCATACCAACGGGTGGTTATTATCCCCTTGTGGTCTTGGATCCAAGCAACAAATTTGCTAGTAACTGTCAAGAACCTTGTCTAGAGCTGTTTCTCACAATACGGTAGGGTAGTTGCTAACGTCTACTAGAACCGCATTACGCTATCCTTCATGTTTCAACCTTGGTTCCAAATAGCACGCGTTCTTGGGTTTCCAAAGACCCGTGAAGGCAGTAGTAAGTTAACAATATAGGATGCTTTCAACTTCTGTAGTATCATCATTTCACAAGCATGATCACGACTGTGCATTTCTGTTTCCTCTAAAAGAAACTATGAACAGAATAAAGAAGACCGGGATTTATACAATCAAGGATAAACGGAAAGGATTCGAACATCTGTTTTCCTACTTGTGCGCTTTCATGTTGAGAGAAAAGTTTGAGATTATCTTCGACAAGTCCATATTTAAAGTAGTCTTTTGGTTGTTTGATTTCAGTGGGCTGAACTTGTAAGCGAGCAGGGACGCTTCTTCAGTTTCAGACTATGTCAATTTCATTTTCGAGAAAGACTTTCCCGACAAATTCAACACTTTTTGAAAGAAAGGAATCCTGGAAAATACTGTTTATACATCGGAATTGGTTTTAGAGGAACTTTTGATAAACCTCAGAATGAAGTAACTTTTGTAATGAGAAACTGTTAACAACTATTCTCGTTCATTCAAGCAGCAACGCTTTCAATTAACTGCTCTCGAGTTGACAAACAGGCAGTCGTTACACCTTAGTTTGTTTCCGGAAAAATTTCTCTTGTTCAATTGTCCAACTTGAGAGAAAACGTTTATTCAATCGACAAACAAGACATGCAACAAGTAGCCACGGGCCAATCAATCAACCGCAAACACATGAAGCACAAGACAAGAAATACTCATCGTTACAAATTCCACCGGAATTCGTTCTGCAAAGTCCAAAAGTGGAGCAAAGGTTGGAACCAAATTGAACGAAACAAACTGATTTACGAAGAATATTGCAAGGAAATCCTGTAGGAGGAAATAGAGAGGAATTGGAAGCAGTTACTACTTTCATTTGTTCATCTTTGCTGGTCCGGTCTTCCATTAATAAGGCAAACATGGAAAATCCTTCTGAAATAATTTGTGTCAACTGGTTAACAGTTTCGTCGTCAAGTCCTGTAAGTTGCAAATACTTGGTGATGCTCTCATACAAGCTAGCGACGATACGAGCTTCTTCCGTCCCACCACTATCAACCGACTCTTGAGAAGCTTCCCTTGAAATGCCATTCCTTGTCCGCACCTTGTTCTCAGCTACCTCGATGGAAGAAACTCTTGAGAGGTATAAAGAGCAAAGAAAAAGAGTCATTAGTATAAGGAGAGCTCTTGAGCATTTGACCATTTCAAACAATACTCAACCACTACAAACTTTCCTCCGGGTTGTACTGATTGGAGTGATTGGAAAAATCCCTTCTAGAGTGGCACTATGTAAGGCTGTGTTATGGGTTGTGAATATTCAGTCCAATCGCGTTCTCGTCGAACGACATTAGACAATTGCATCCTTAGGGTTGTGAAACCATAGCAAAATCCCATGTAGCAGGACTTAGTTTCGAGAGCTACTATACAATCTTACTAGTTGTAAACGTAAACAGTTGCTTTTATTAGCTCCCTTGAACAGTCATGGAAGACCTGTTTATTTTTCTGTGAAGGTCTGCAAACAGCCCAAAGGCTTTGAGACTGTAACTTGAATCCAGAATGTCACTGAATATACGGCAAGAGTCCCTTTGCTCATACAAGTGCACTCATCATTTAGTTTCAGCTGGATAGACAAACGATGGCTTCTTGATACGGACAAACGTAGCGCCTTGGAAAGGTACTGGAGACAACTATCATATGTGCATGCCTTGGAACTTCTTGCATATTGGATAAGGCGTCACATAGCGATTCATGTCTTTGAAAGTCAACATACTGTTGAGTGAGCTCAGTAGGCGAAGAGTGTTCTAAGAACCTTTTTGACTGAAAAGAACAGCTGACTTTCTTCACTCCTTTCCTACAAGTCCCTTTTTAGTTGAATGAATACACTACACAGTGAAGTAGCATTGTAGCGACAGAATACCTATTTCATCTCTCTGTTCCTATTAGGAACCAACATTTCCTGACTTAGACATTATCTAGCAACCGCACGATGGAATAAGCCAACTGTGTGCATCACTTGGAATATTTAAATTTCTGACCACTTCAATTTAATAAGAAATGTTTCAGACTACCCTATCTGCAACACATTTGTGTACCACATATATAACTCAAATACTATTACCAGAAGATTCCAATTGTCACCGAGTTTTCCAGCAAACTATGTAAAACGAAAGCGCTCGTATTAATGCTTCGTAACATTACCATCTTATATGAATGCTTTGATAAACAAAGAGTCATGACTTCAGTAGAAAATATGAAATTTGATTGGTTACCCAGAGAATATAGGATGCTTCTTTAAGAAACCTCGTTGTGAAAAATATACATAGCTTCTAGGCGGACTGTTCAAGACAGACACCAAGCCAACGATATAATTTTGAGACTCTTAAATAAGCTTAGATTTGTTAGCAGCATCTCTACCACGAGCTTGGTTGAATTATTACTAAAACATGAACTTGCCCTACACGGACATAATCTTACATATTTTCAAGCTGTCGCTTTTGAATTCACTTTATATGAGAAGAAACTGAAATCCGCAAAGTTGAAAGATTCAACTACATCCTGAAACGAGGAATTTCATTTCTATTGAAAAAAGGTTGCAATTTCTATTTCCCAAATGCGAAGTGGACTTGGACTTGTTCAAGATTCTCGTGGAGATCTTATAGGAGTAAACAGTAAGACACAATTTTGAAGAGTCAACATACTCCAATGAATATTTGGTGATAAGCTTTCTATACGATACCCAATATCAATTGAAATACTATTTACAAGTACGCAATATCACCAATTTTTCATTGGTGGATACTACATCGCCATATGTAGATAAACCCCTTTATTCAAAAAATTTGTCCTTTTTTCATAAACACGATCCATGAAAAACGGTTTCTATATTTGGTGTCTTGAAGTTGCGATAGTGACTCAAGTTTCATTACTTTGGAAAAATATTTTTGAGATGCATTGAACACTGATATTGTTAAAGCACATTCAGTAAAAGGCTGTACGTACGTCTTGAGAAACAACAACACAACGCTAACCTATAATGCTATTCACCAAGATACTGTTTTCTGCTACTTCCACCTTTCCATCTCTTTTCAAAATAACCCTCTCATAATGCCATTTGTTTCTTACAAGTTACTAAAAAGTCTTTCATGATATACAATGAGTGAAAAAGCATTGTCTTTCCCAAGACAAATTTTTTGAAAATCAGAAATAAAGTGCTATTGGTTAAACCACAACACATATTTTCACTTGGCAGTCATATTCGCTCACATCTAATGAAAAAGAAACAGTTACAGAAGTACTTTCAACAAGTATCAAAAAGTTAGCTCCCATGAAAATACCTGAGCTGCTTGCCTTTCTGCAAAGACCCATCAAGGCAGCTCAGGACCCTTTCTAAAGAACAGCCTCACAGATACAACTTTTGTACTATCTATCCACAAGAGAAATGGTAAAACATCTTTCCAGAAAAATAATTAAAATAATCTTTCAAGCCAAATGTTTAGAACCGAGTACAATGAAAACTATAAACCGTAAAACTTCGAGACTGATCTCAAGACACAAACTTTCTTCTGCACTCAAGAGCTTGCAAAATTTCAACTGTTGCTTTCGAACTTGTGATTATTGAGACCATGATCGTAACATGACAATGCTTCGCCATAGAGCTTTCATTGGAATAACAGCGATAAAATATGCTCGACTTTCAAAGTACTAACCCATCCACTCCAAAATGGAGACTATGGTAGCAAGCGCATACAAGTCAATAGCCTTCCAAAAATGCTAGCACCTGAAAGAACTCCAATGCCGAGAGAGTCAGGTTAGGAAGTAACTTACGCGGCGTTTCTTTCTATTCCATCTCTCCAGCATTGTCTGCAGCAACAATATTTTGCAACCAAACTCTGACTCTTTTAATCTTTGGTTTTGAAAGTTCCCTACGATGCTAAGACACCAGTAAACCAAGGAAAAGTTTGTTCACCACTCGTAACAGAACCTATCCACGTTGATTAAACTTGAAAATCAACCAACTCTATCAAAGGAGCAGTATTCTAAGGTTATTTGCTTATAAGATACAAGTCAACTAGTATTTTAGCTGCGTTTACTCAGGAGAGGCGGTACAAAGTTTTTTCGGTGTTGTAAGTTTCCATTGAAAGATATCAAACTTATAAAGTACACCGAGACAGCACTGGTAACAGAAAGAATAACTTTGTCACCATAGATAGGAAACCAATGAAAAGACTATTCTTGGAAAAGAGATATATTCCATTCTAACTAGTGTTACATGGCCCAAAATAAACAATTCAAGCTACATGAAAACTACTTGTGAAGAAAAGTTCATTGCAGATGTTGTGATTGTATGTTCACGGAGATCCAAGAACATAAAAGTTTAGAAACCTCAGACGACGCTTGCAAGCTCCTGGAGAAACTAAGTATTGTCGGGGTCATTTATGTTGAGAATTGCTCATTGAATATTCTGGTGGCTGTTATCGATGGAATTTGAAGTTTCGTGGTTTCCGCTAATCGTGAATTGCTTGTTCTTTCTGAAGGAAACGTTAAAGGCATTCCCGTCAAAGATATTTTGTCACCATTCGGAAGACGTTGGCATTTCCAATTCTTTCTTTGGAGAGAAAGCGACTCTATCATAATATGAAGCTCATTTTAGGACAGCACTATTATCGTTCTTGTACACAAGTCTATCATACTTGAGTTGTTGTTGAGTAACAAAGATAGGGAATCTTTTCGATTGCTCTGAGAGGTCTTTAAACCGCTATAATCGTATTAGTAATAGTAGACAAACAATAAGTTCTAATTTGAAAGTATTCGGACCTTGCATCTTGACAAAACGAAAAATGGTTCCTGCAACCAAGAAATCAAGTTTGGTCAAATTCTTTGAAGTAGTCAAGAAAATAAAGAAACCGACAAAATATTCAAGTCAACAGCAAGTCTCAAGGCTCAAATTCTCCGCTCAATAAATACAATCGTCTAGGCGCTTTGAAGAGGACTATCAAATGCCTCAGCGTCCAAACCAATAGAATCTTCCTTGCAAAGCCTATAAAATGTCCTAGTATTCGGCCTACAACACATTATCTAATGTCTTGTGCAGATATAGATACAATTGTAATTATTTTATGGACTGGGTATCTATTGACTTGCAAGACAGTTCTTATTGGTTCTCCATGCCACTTGGGTTTGTTTCGTGGGAATCTCAACACAAATGTCGCGAGTGATTTCAAAAAAACGATGGAAGAGCACAACGTCCAAGTTGGTTGACACATCGAGTACGACAAGGTCAGCCACATGTTTTTTCAGTAGACTTGCAAAACACACAGGACAATCCTCGAATCGCTACCTATGGGTGTGATGGTATTGTAAGAATATGGTTTCTGCGATCACTTGCATATGCAGAACATTAGCCGCTTGACAAGGAACAAGAACGGTGTCTTGACTCGAACAAAGTGGAGGAAACCAGTTCCAACGAACACACAACGGATAAAAAGGACGTGCCTATGCTTCCGGAAAAGGCTCTTGCTTCTTCCCTTTCCTACCACACGCGCTCTATGAATATGGTTCGATGGTCGCCTCAAGGACATTTATTGGCCTCAGCAGGAGATAATTTTCTCGTTTTCATATACCACAAAGAAGAAAGAATAGGCTACAGTCCTTTTGGTCGTAAGGAACCTACTCCAATGGAGAATTGGAGAGGTTACAAACTTGCCGGCCATAGTAACGATGTCCTTGGTATAGCTTGGTCACCTTGTGGGGAGAAGTTGGCTTCCTGTAGTGTAGATAATACTATTATTATATGGAATGTAAGATCAAGCTCCATAGTGACTCGTCTACAAGGACATGAAAGCTTTGTGAAGGGACTGTCTTTTGACCCTACTGGTCGATTTCTCGCAAGTCACGGTGAAGATTTAGCTGTTTTAATTTGGAAAACTAGTGAGTGGAGAGTAGAAAAGGAGCTCCGAGAACCTTTTAAGGAGTCACGAACAGTAGAGGTTGGTGCACTCTTCTTAGACAAGATACAGCTTAAAGCTGACAAGTTTCTTGTTTGTATCAAAAAAGTCTGTTTTACAGATTGGATTGGTCCCTTATGGTAGAGAGATTGTTTGTTCCAATTGCCTAGCAACTCATCAAGATAAACGCGTACATGCGGCTGCGCTATTTCGTCGTGAACGTAACTTTGACAAACCAGAATATTTTAGAGCCTCTGCTCCTATTTTATGTGTTCGTTATTCCAGACGAATGTACAAGACTCGAAAGGACGAACAGGTTTCTGTTGGAAATGAGGCATTTACTGCTATTGCACTTGGTACAGCCAGTGGTACTCTTGTGGTGTGGATATCCAAGTCTTCGAAAGCCTTTCTTGTTTTAAAGAATGCTTGTGATGGTCCTATTCTGGATATCAGCTGGTCTCGAGATGGCTATAGTTTGATTGCAGCATCTGCTATTGGACCTCCTTTGTATTTTCACTTCACTGAAGAGGAACTGGGATATCATTTAACCATAGAGGAAGAGGAGAAAGTTTTCGAGGATGTACGTAGTAAACTTGGATCCAATTATGAAAATGTTCCCTTGACACAGTCTACAATACAACTTGAAATGGAACGCTTATATGCAAACAATATGCAAGAGGGAAATTTGCGAACAATCCAACCAGCATATTCTCAACAATATATAGACAAGGAGAAAAGAAGCGTTGCCGATCCACCACAGCAACAACAACAACAACAAATGGAATATAACGTAGGGAAAAAGCGACGCATTGTGCCCAAATGTCTTTCTGCTGCAATTCCACAAGAGAACTCTGGTCAGAATGCTTTTATGACTACTACTGAAATAAATCATCATCAGGAGTCCGTTGTCACAAGCATCGATGTCCCAGGGAGTGGTCATGGTGGCATAGTTACTGATTCCCGCTTTTTGAATGGCAATTCAATTGCCAATCTGGAACACATTCAAAATGTTCCTCATGGAAGTGATATTGTTTGGAGTAAAATGCAGACAAGGCGAGATTCTTCCTCAGAAGGACCGAATGGTTCTGTACATAATTTTCGTAAGAAATTGGAATCATACACTCCAACGTTAGGAGAGGCATGGTTGTTTCATTCAGAGAAGACAATGGAAAGTAGCTCAAGCAACAAATTACCCGCATTTCCAATGGAATGGACCAAATGTCGTATCATTGATGAAAGAAAACAGGTATCCCTCCGTGTCGACAATGACGAATTATATTGCTATTCCAAAGATAAGATATTATGACAAGCAGCACTAGGTAAAGGTGCAAAGCCCATTGCCTTGGCCGGTGAAGAAAATACATTGTATGCCGCCGTTACATGCAACAATCCTTTGCATCTCTTTAGTATTTATAGTTCTAGGCTTTATGCTCCCATACTGTTAAATGCTAGTCCACATATGTTGGAAGTAATGCAAGGATATGTATTTGTTATTCTGATCAATGGAGAACTGTCGCTGTACAGAATTCCAAAAGTCCGCTTGGTTTTAAGAACGTCTGTATGGCCCATCTTATCATCCGAAGTTTCTGAAGAAATGCTGAATCCTATATTTTATCCGCCTCCACTGGTTTCCAAAAATGAAGACATTTGTCTAACTTTGTATAATGGTTGATGAACGTAATGCTCTGTGGAGAAAACTTGAGACGCCATCAACATCGTGGCCACCTTTTTACAGGTTGTACAGTAATATTCAGTTCATGTCTATGGTAAGAAACTGTTTTTCTCTGACATATTCTCTGTATTTACATACATTGTTCTAGGACTCTTGTGGTGTTCTAATTGCAGACTCACAACATCACATGTTTGAACAGCGTTTGCCTAGTGGCTATCGTGACTGTGTTTGTTATCTTGAGCTGTTAAGTCTCGAAGAATACAATAGATGGATAGCGCTGCAAGACTATCCTATGATCTTGAAAAGACATGCTGCAGATGTCCTTGAAGTCACTGGAGCAGTACCTAGAATGATAGCTATAATGGTCTCCCTTGCGAAGGACTATACTAGTGAAGATTTCGGTCCTTTAAAGACTCAATTTACCACAAAGATCTATCCAGAAATGGAGTCAAAACATGATGAATATGTACAAAGTCTTCCATCTGATACCGCAAGCAATCGTTTCGACAAGATGTTATATAAACTGTTCATAGACCGCAAGAACCTTGATATCAATATAGGTGGTGGTTTTTATCGGGATAGAGGTTTATTGATTGTAAAGGACGACATATATTTACAATTCTACAACAGTATAGCGCGTGATGTGTTGCTGTCTTCTTTCATTGAAAGATTTGGTTCGGAAGAGTACTTGAAAGACCTTGTAAAACGTTTTTGTCAGTCAAAGAGTGACAGAGGTTTTTTATTTGAAGAATTGTTTTTTCTTTGGTTCATTGACGGCAGAAAGCAAGTTACACTCCGCCCTGATACGAATCCTAATAAGAATCTGAAGCTATCAAGTCAGAGTTGGTTAAGATTGGATAAGGAGAGATTTGAACCTGCTATATCGAAGTTTACTCATTCTGGTTGGATATTATTGTCTGAACAGTATCCTCGATTTGACTATATCTATGTAGATATGGATACTCCCAAGTGGCATGTATACTTTATGCAAGTGTCTGTCTCTTCGTTTTATCAGCATAACCGAGGCTCTGCTGCTATTGAGAATGCTTTGGAGTCGTCTATAGTACCAGAAGAGAAACAAGAATCCTATGCTCTTTTAGATACAAATGCAAATACCAATCAGGTAGAGGTTGAACAACCTTCTACTTCACAAAGTCGCAAAGGAGGTAAAAGGAAACGTAAGGAAGAAAAGGGACATGCAAACAAAGGCAAATCAGAAAAACCTCAGTTGGCAAGTTTACTGAAGAGAATTTTGGATGAAGATTTTACTGTTGTTTTAGACAAGGACACCAACAGTCGAATCCTAGACTTTCAATTGTTAGATACTCATGATGTTGATTGTCGAGAGCATGTGTCCATTGTTTATGTTACACCGTTACCATATGAAAAGGCAAAGGGTGTTTCTTCGGTGCCGAAATGTGTGGAATTTCTTTGTCGAGAAGGATTTCCCGAAAACTTTCAAAGTTTCTTATCTACAGATGACTAGGATATTGGAGAGAAGATATTTTCAGATGACGATTCAGATGATTGTTTATGACAAGATGGAATATTTTCTGTTATTTGTCAATGTTGAAGATTGCAATGCCATATGGTTATAATGCTGATTACTGGTGGACAGATAAAGACTGGCAGTCACTAACTGGTTTCTTTGCTCTTGTTTTCACTTGAATGTTATTATGAAAGAATGTGCAATATTCCGACCTGAGAAAGCATGTCCTTTAGTGATATGTTAGCCAATTTGCACAAATGACATCTCCTATACATGTTGCTTCTATTGTTTATGCAATAGAATCCTGATATCAAAGAACAACGATTAAACTATCGATATTTTTATTCATCGCATTTCACCAACGGTGCTATTTGTAACTGTTCTTTCATGCTTCAGTTTTCAAAAGTAGCATTGTTCAGCTTGTATTAGAGTTTACATGGTTGGTTGGAATCAGAGAAACAGAACAACTAGGCCGGTCTTGAAGGATGAATATCGGTGTTTACTTGTATTATTCTGCAAAAGAAGAGGATATTCAAAAAAAATATTTTATATAGCGCCAAAGCAGGCTTATCTCCATCATCGAGTTCGAAATATTAAGACTAAGAATTATTTTTATAGCTCCTGCAGAAAGAGCCAAATTTACAGATTGAAGTAATGGTTGAGAAGGGGACTTAGCCTTTTGCTTTTATAGAACTTCAAAACTATATCTTTCACCCGCTGACTTGCTGATCAATGATGAGTAAATACAACCTTGACTAACCTCTTGCATCCATATCAAGAAACCCTTATTCAGTCTTTGTTATGTCTAACGATTGCCTAGACCCTTTTCGTCATGTATATACTGTTGAAGTGACGCATGTGTGACGAAAAGCCAACTTGGTAGAATTCTAAAGTTATTCTAGTTTACATAAGACAGAATTATTCAGATATGTGCAGATGGTCAGCTATTTGCAAAGAGAAAATGTTTCATCAAAAAGATGCATAGATATCTTACTCGAGCCATGGGAACCGCTCTTACAGTCAACGGACTTCCTTAAACATTATGCTTGCAATAATTATCAATGCTGTTTTCATTCTCTTAGATGCAACGCCCAAAAATGACTTGCAAGTTAATTTCTCTGTTCGCTAGTGACTAAAACATCATCCAAGGATGATAGCCAATATGTTAAAGAACCTCAGACTCCATGCATTTCCTTCAACAGAAACTAATTGCATTTATATTTTCCTCTATCTTTGCATGCTCGCTTTCTTGACTTTTTATTATTCCACTTTCAGTCTTTTGCTTCTCTGAGCTGGTTTTCAACAAAACTCTCGATGAAGAAAATAAGTTCCATCTTGTGAAAAAGTAAGTAATGTTCAACTTCCCACAAGCCTATAAAGTGGCTTGTTATAAACTTTTAAAAAACAGCTTCGTTTTGTGGCAAAACTTGTCGCTTGTTCGGAAAAGTATTTATCTCAAAAGTATCATCTGCTCACTCCGGAATTAAGGAAAGCACAGTGTAGAGCCGTTGAATGACGCGTTTCCGATACAACTTGGCAATAACAACTAGTTTCAGTTTCCGGTGCACTGACAGTCAGCGTGACTCTAGCATGCATTATGTCTCTGGTAGTCAAGTTTATTAGAGTGCTAAGAATCTCAATGACAAGATTGAAGTTGTCTGTACTTTGGAAAACCAAAAACTTAAAAAATGAACCAAGTAGTTTTTACTTTATTGAAACAACCAACAGATTCAAGTGAATCTCTCACAGTATTTCATAAAAGTTGGTGGATAAAGAGGTCAAAGAATGAATGCTAAAAATAACGGACAACATACAGTGCTGGTCTTCGAAGCAGCCTTGTATATAGCCAAACGAGGTTCAAGATTACTTAACTCATCTATTTACTCGTTTTAAGAAACTCATTGATGATTACTTTGAGCTGCAGTAACCATGTGATCGAGATAGCATTGCAACAGTTTGCCTAAGAAATTGACCTGTCAGAAAAATCCTTTTGCATAATTGGAAATGGTTATTCCTTGATGATTGTGACTTTCAAGGAATTGTAATTTTCAAAGTTGTTAGAGTCTTGCAAAAGTTTCGGGTATATTGTCCATGACGTTTTAGGCATATATTTGAAGAATACAGGGCACCTTTGGCTTTTTTGTATGATTATATATATATATGTATGTATATATGAAAAGTCTTTCATACTCTTTCAAGACGCCATGGACAGTAGGTAAATCACATCTTTAAGTTCAAAATTTGTTCTGGCTCTTAAAAACCTTTCGTGTTCTTCTTTTGTCCAATATCTACTCATTGTGGCAGTGGCAAAATATTTAACACTTCCAACGCTCAACAAAACGCAAGTGTCAATTTGACAACTGCCAAACAATGGAGAGCCACCTGTGAAATGAATTAGATAAATTATAAGAGCAAAGTCAGCGAAACAGAGAGACCCATATGTATAATTGGGTTGGTATAACTTTGACAAATGGTTATTAGTGCAGAGAATACTTGTTGTCATGTGCTTAACAATACAATGTTCAAAACTATCATTCCGCAAGTTTCATTGCATTGACTCGTAAAGTTCTTATCGAAGACACTGGATTTCCTTTTATCTGTAGCAGTAAAATATTCATTGGGTGACTCGGGATAGGAACACACCAGCCTATATTATTCAGGTGCTATAAATAGAATATCATCCATGAAATAATGGCAATACAGAATATTTTTAAATAAACAAAGACATACACACACTTTTCCTTCAGAATAATAATAAACCTGCTATATCCATTAAATAAACCAGTTCGTTGATGAGCACAAGTCTCTCATAATGGCCAGCTCCTAAACTCTTTGCTATTCCAACTGCTCATCCACACAATAAATCTGTTTGATCACTATGTCACCCGAATAAACATGCGGTAAATGACTCTTTAGACTGTCTAATGCTTGTTTTTGCAAACTTACACAAAGGTTCCAGAAGTAGACTCTAGTTTCAAGACCCATTGTTTCCGGTATAAAAAGAAAACAATAATGTAGCCAGCAATGAAAATATAACCCAAACACCAAGAGCTCCAAACATGGTACGGCAGATATAATACACCAGGAAATCCAGCACATGACTGCAAGATGAATTGAGAACGAGGTGCTCAAAACATGAAGATACCAAGTATTTCAGCAACAATAGAACACTGGAATAGGTCCTACACCTAGGCCGTTAAACGTACCAGATAATAACGTTCTTGTGACAATAAAGGACGTTCCAATTTTTCCACCGAAAAAGGAAAATTACACATAACGTCAACGAGAGAATTCAAATGGTTGCTAAAAGACAAGTTCTTCTTCCAACACGATCAACCAAAAAAGAGGTCGAAGAAGTAAATAAAACTGTTTCAAACCCCAAAGCAACGGTCCCATCACTGCAGCGAGCAAAAGACGTGGCACAAGTTGTACAACCTTGTCAAAAGAAACATAACAGCATTAGCACCACAGAAACTGTTTGGCAATGTGTAAATCGCTCCCTAACAATGGAGTTTGGTTTTTCATAAACCAGTCGGCATAAGCCTTATGGACTTGCTTTGCCTCTCTTTCTTGCTCAGTAAACGTCGAGGACTGTTGCCAATCTTCCAGTGCTACTTCCGACGAAAGCAGCTGCAACATCGAATTACAGACTGCATTATGTGTTTCTTTCAATTATAACCAACAAGGAGATTTCCAAACAATCAAGTCCCATAGTAGCAAGTAAGGCACGTACAATAACAGTGTCAACTATAAAGGGTGCCATCGTTTTTGGAGATTCACAAATATAATATCCGCAATAAGACCCAACGAAACAACGAAAGTATATGCAAAATGATATCTTGCTCTGAAAATACTTTGTAAGAACACAGAAAGCGTACTGGTCATGACGTTAAATGGAAATTCGAAGTATCAATTGGCCTGAGAGTTATACGCTCAAAGTGTTTGAAACAACCTCTACCAAACCTGCACCAGTAGCGTCTATTCCAGCCAGAAAAAAAACCTTTCCAACCAACTTTAGCTTAAGCAGCATCGACCTGAAGTAAAACAATAAACAAATATTTCCCAAGCCAAAGAGTGCGCCCAACTTTATAATAGCAATATTGAGGCCTTGAAAAGTCGTATCCAAACGTAAAGTTACAGTAGAAAACTTTTATGTACCACCGCAAGAGCAGTGTCGATACCCAGGCTAACATGTTGTGCATCTCTCCTAGTTGGTATTTGTTGATTCTAGCGTGGCTCCATATTTGAAATACTCTTTAAACTGTCGTTCTAAATGTACAACACCCGTTCCATATTGGTTGCAGTCGTCACCCGACAGAAATAGATGACCTTTGCTGATGGTTGTGAACGCATCAGTGCTTTTGGTGTCTTTCAATAGCTTGTTCAATGTTTGAAATGTTTACTTGAGTTTTTCCGAAACTGTTGGGCTGTCTTCTGTGTTCAATTTCCTCATACTTTGAATTCCTAAACCTCTTTGTCTTTCTCTTTAAAAGGACAAGACGCACACAAGGGGTGTGTAAAGAAAGAAAAACATCAATGTTTTGATCTGTGATACATCCATAAATGGGTTTGGACTGAAAATATAAGAAAAAGAGAACGTGGCAAGGAGGAAGACAACAACTATATCATTGGGTACAACAATCTATCAATCAAATGACTTTTCCAGTGGTCTCTTAAGAATTCTAAATAGAGCAAAAGGAGCTATTTCCTGAGTCATACGATTCAAAAGGATAACATCCCATTCGTCTCGTTTCATTGTGTTCTTAGAAAACAACAAATCTGTTTATAAAACACATCAAACAATACTACAAACTACATTCCTCTTTTGGTCATTCAACACCGTGCATCTTTAGGTTCAGCTTCTTGTTATAAGGAGAAGCCAAGGGCTCACTACTGACAGATAAACCAAAGAGCATACGAATATTTCGAATGCCACATTTCATATGATACTTGGCAATTTCTCCTAGACTGTGTTCAAATACCATTCCCATTTGTTCCAATGTGAACCCTTTGGTTTCTGGCATGAATAGAAACAATAAAAGCCATCCTGCTGCTATTGCTCCTGCATAGAAGCCATAACCACCTTGAGCTTTCAATTTTTGTAACATGTCAGGCCATGAATAAGACACCACAAAGTTAAAAAGATAATTTAAAAACGTTGTGATGGCCATTCCTTGTGAACGAACATACAAAGGAAATATTTCAGGGCAATATACCCAAGGCACAGGACCATTTGCTGGAGAATAGGCTGCAATAAAGATAAAGACAGCAATCAAGAAAAGTGCAAAATTAACCCATTTGCTGCCATAATAGGAAAATAGTGCTAAAATCTGCATCGCACACATGATCGGAAAAGTCCATAGTTGAAGCGTACGACGACCATATTTGTCGATAATCCAATAGACAGGAAGTGTGAATACGGCATTTGTAAATCCCGCAATCAGACTAGCTAATACAGCTTTCCTGTCTGAAATACCAATCAAGTCAGTAAACATATAATCCACATAATACATGAAAACATTCATTCCACAGAACTGTTGGAAGAGCATTAAAAGTGTTCCAACAAATAATTCCCTTCGAAGCGCAGGTACAGTGAGTAGTTCCCAATAGATATTTTTGTTTTCTGACATCCTTTTTTCTTCCTCTACAGCTTTGCGAATCAGAATTAGATCTCTCAAGGCATGTTCGCGAGAAAGTCGAATAGCCAGTAAAACTTTTTTTGCTTGCTCAATCCTTCCTTTCTTAATCAGCCATCTTGGACTTTCCACTTGAAAAGGAACTGCAATAGCTTCAATGATTGCAGGTACCATAGTTGCTCCGAGCATCAATCTCCAGCCAATGGTATCAATATTGACAAAAATGACATCTACTATATAGCCAATGAATATACCAGTAGCAACCATTTGTTGATATAAGCTCGTGATTGCTCCACGAATGGAAGTTGGGACTGCTTCTGACAGTAAAACCGGAACTGTACTAGAGATAATACCCATAGAAATTCCCAACATGAGTCTTCCTCCTAGCAACATGGTCCATGAAGGAGCCAAAGCTTCCCATACTGAAGCTCCAATGGACCAAATGGATGCGATAAGCAAGCTTCCTCGACGTCCTATCCATTCATTAAGTAAAATGGAAAACATTGAACCGACAAGAGCACCCAAAGTTGTTCCTGCAGCTATTAGTCCAGTAACATTCGTGCTAGTGATTTTGAAATGTTTCAAATATTCTATTTGAGCTCCACTAACTAGAGAAATGTCAATGCCGACGATTAGTGCACCAAGTGCTGCAACAAAAACCAAATAGTAAAGCTTGAGTGGTTGTCTCCATGGATGTTGTTTTTCTTCGTCGGTTAAATACTCATCTTCTAAGGGATTGACATCTTTCAGCTCCTCCTCAAACTCTTCCATGGTCTTTTCTTTGTAATCTTTAGACCCAACATCAGGATAACTTCTTTTTCTGGGTGATTCGGCTTCTGAGAGTGTCAGTATTTCAACTCTTTCTTGTGAGTGGTGAAGTCTGTCTGCTGTTCTAGTAGGGGACTTCACTATACTGTCTTGCGAGTAATTCATTCTCTGATTTTTGTTGGAATGCATCAACGAAAATCTTCGCGGAGATTTTAATCTTCAAAAAAATTCGGAGATCAACTCTATGAATTGCTTTTCTGGAAGCTTTTGAAGAGGCACGCGGGAGATGAAGGGAATGTCGCCAGAGATTATTTTCCAAACACAGAATTCAATGTTAAGTCTTCAGGAGAGCATCCTATCTACAGTATAAGATGTAGGTTTTATTCTTTCTTCATTATTTTAATAAAAATCCAGCACTTGTCCTCTGTGACCAACTTGATTTCATGTCGCCAAAAGGTTGGTTCTAGCAGGAAATAATCACCCTAATATAACAATTGCTCGAAAACGAATGTACGAAGGTAAATACAATAACGATTACGTTTCTCACCCGAAAAGAAGCTATTGTCGCCAATACGAATAAACCAGCTTTCCGAGACTACGAAAACTTAGCACTTTCTATTTGACTTCAGAACTAAAACAGTTTGGTAGCTCCTCTGTGAGATTTATAAGCGACACAAAAATAAGTTTCTAAACATGTGATATTCTTACAGTTCTGTTAAGTATCTTGTGTTTCCAAGCTTACAAAGCTGCTCAACAGGGATACAATGGGACTTTTGTACAAAAGAGGCTCTATATAGGCAACTGCGACAGTTTTTGCTTCCAACAAGTATTCTGTGGTTGTTGAGGAAACTTTCCACCCAACGACATTCGTGTCCATACTTGTTCATAAGAGTTGACGCAAGAGGCTTTGCTTGGGGTGGTGTGCTGTCTTGGTTCCTTAACAAGTAATAGAACAAAAAAGTAATTTGTGCATTTGCTCTTCGACCTGAAAGACAAGGGAGTCTTCAAAGACAAAACCAGTAACCATTCACTGTTATTTTGTATTTTGTTTTCTACTATTATGCTTGCGAGCCCAAAAGACTGCTCAACTTGGCCACTTTAATTTTGCCATGAAAGTGCCTTGCCCAGGACGGAGTCAAGTGGACTGGATAAAACGTCAGCAAAGAAAGAATAGAAAACCTGTTTGCCGTATGACTTTAGAGGAAGTAAGAAAACATTGTATTCCACAAGATGCTTGGCTGGTTGGTTTCCTAACGTTCTTAGTACAAGAACTCTTAACGGAACACGGTTGTTGGTTTTTAGGTTGTGCGAGGCAAGTGTATGACGTGACAGAATATATTGCTTACCATCCTGGAGGAGAGGAAGAAATTTGTCGTGGTATTGGAAGGGTAAGAAATAATTAGTAGTTTGGTGTGTTTCTCATGTATAATAGGATGCAACACCGTTGTTCCTTGAAACGCATCCCTGGGTGAATGTGGACTTGTTATTGGCGAACTGTTTAATTGGCTATATCGCTGACTGAAAGAGTTGAAGAATAAGGCTTGTTTTAACCAACTGTTTGAAGTGTAATTTTTGAAGTGGCACCTTTTTCTGCTGTAGACAACAGCGCTTCGAAAGTGCTGCCTTTTAAGAGTTCTAGGAAATTGTTGAATTCTTATTGTGTAGATGTTTATGAGTCACTGAACAAATTTTATTTTCCGTACTAAATAATAATACGCATGACCATGAGAACTACGAGAACCACAACACTGACAATGCTAATGGTTCCTAAAACAACTCCAGCAATAGCAGTAGGCGTTGGACTGCTGGAAGTAGCCACCTTGTTCGAACTAAAAGTACTTGTAGCACCGTGCGAATCAACCTTATTTGCCAACTTTGTGAGATTCGAGTCAAGTTTCTTTTCTTCTGTCACAAGGTCGGTAACATTGACCTTCAAATAGCCCACTTCCGTTGTCATATTCGACATGTTATATTTCAACTGTTCCATTTCTTCAAACACTATTGTAAAGTTCTCAGTACTATTACCATTAAATATTTCAAAAAAAGTTTGGGTAAAATTCAAACTATTGTTGGTGTAAACTTGGAACTCTTCAACTTGTGAATAAAGAATGGATAGATTGGATTTCAGATCCTGTATTTGCGTGGATTGATTCATGTTTTCCAGCAATCTGGTAATTTGTTGTACTTGGTCTTCAATTTGTTGTAGTTGTTCAGTGATTACCGTGTATTCACTGCAGTCGCTTGTTTGGCAATCCATATAAGAATAATCGCTGTAAGGCCAAGTATAATAACCATAGCTATTAGGATAGTACCCGTTATATTGCCAATTAGCATAAGGTTGCTCATAGATATGTTCCTTCAAGTCCACATTGGTATCCGAGTGTACATTTACATGGACATTGGGAAGATTAGAAGAAACTTTAGCAGTAAACTCTTCATCCATAGACTCTTCCACAGTTACTTTGATAGGATTTTCTTCTTCTATACAAGAAGGGTAGATATAAAGCGGATATTGATTGTCATAAAATTGTTCCAACACCATCAAAGATTGGTTGAAAGCTTTCTGACAAGTATTTACCGTACAGTTGTTACAAGAGGTTATGTTATTTAGATTTCCTAACCAATACGGTTGAGGGCTATAGTAGGATTGAACATAGGCATAGCAAGAACACTGTGATTTTGCTTCAATTCCTACTAGGAAACTAAAAAGGAAAACCAATAGCAACATTATTTGAATACAGTCTGATTGAAAGTGTTTCATATCGATGTCCTTGATAGTTTTTAGTGCTACTGGAGCTGTTGACGTTACTATGTGCAACGGCGCATGAGCTTCACTACGCAAAAAACGGTCAGCCAACAATTCAATCAACAATGAAGGGAATCATCATTCACTACAGCAAGGAAAGCCCAAGGGGTTGCGCACCTTTGCGATCGATTGATTGCCTATGAGATGCGCACCATCACTGGGACATTCTTTGAAAGCTTATACGTGGATCATCAAAGATTATCTATGAACGAACACCTGAGTTCTTGGTAACCCATGGTCACAGTGTGTGCGAAACTATTTAAAGCGCAATCAATTGCAAATCATATCTAGGTGGTCTCTTTGACTTGCTTATAAAAAACGAACAAGGATGCCAAGTGGTCTATCAAAGAAATTTTCTTTCCAGTACACAAGTATGTATTAACAAGTACAAATCCCATATATCTATTCAACCAAAGCTGTGAGATTGGCTCATTTTTGTTCTAAAATAAATATTGCTATGTAAGAGAAGAGCAATCAACATGAACCTGTGCGCAAGAAAGAGTATAAGGTCAGCATAAGGAAACAGAAGATGTCGACAAAGTTGTGGACCATTACCTAAACCTCAATATATATTGATCACGGTCCTCCTGAAAAATTAGTCAATTGCAAAGTGTAGCAATCAACAAGGACACAATAGTGGGTCAAAATATTATACTTTACTGTTCAAGTCTATTTTCAGGGTCTCTATGTTCTTCTAGGTCTGTACTAACACGAGTATAAGAACCCACAAGAGACAACAAAGTGAACCACTTTCAGTTGACTAGTGCTATTTTCTTTTCTGCTAGCCTCAACGACCATCTTTCCAGTTAAGGACACGTGTTCCTCGTGCAGATCATGGGTCACTCCCGATCAATGATGGCCAATCATTTGTCATCTCAGGGTCCCATTAAAGAATATCCCTGGTTAGGTAATCATTTCCGTCCCTGTCGTACGCAATTGATTTGTTGCATTTGCTGGCATTACTTGGTTGCGAAAGTTAGCTTTGAGTTTTTTTAGGCAACCCCTAGGAAAACTCTTGTGTTCACCTCAAACCTCTTTGCTTTCTCATTGATATAGGTTTGTTTTGCAAGGCGTTGCTCGAAGGCTCCTTCATTTGTCATTTCTACCACTCGTAGATAGGATCCTCGTAAGAACGTTGCGGGTTTCCCCAGAATTTGTGAGCAACGCTAGATAAAAGGTACTCATGGAACAAAGAGAAAATTTAGCAACCACCAATACACTCGATAACCTTCAAGTTTCATCACACTCGGTGTTTCAAGACCTCCTTTTGTCACAATATATGTCTTTTGAACAAACTCAAGAAGGGTTTGATTTCGAAAGCATCATGGGCCAAATCTACCAAGAAGAATCAGACGGCAACCCAAGCGAAGAATCACAAGAAACGGCTTTCAAACATTACGGCAGTACTTCCTCCATTGGCTCTTTGGGTTTATATTGTGTTGACGAGAGCCCTTCTTCTCCTCCAAAAACAAGTCAATTTGCTCCTTTCCCCGGAGTAAAATACTCCTCAGTTGTTGGTCATTTGGATCATATTGACACAGAAATACCATTATCAGATGATTATCTCAAATGGCATGGCTCCAATTTCGAGTTGATTTCGCCAGTCAGTTGCCGAGATGATGGAAATGATGAAGAATATGATGATGATGTGGAGTTTGACGGTAGTAAATACACGAAAACAAGAAGAAGTAGAGCAAGACTCAATTTCAGACTTGAAAAACTAAGGAGAGTACTTCCTCCTTTGGATATGCGGTCATCACGAAAGGAAAGTAAATCCAATTTAATTGAAAGAGCAACCAACTATATAATATATCTAAGAGGGCAGTGTAGACAATAAAATGGTTTATTTGTGTTTTTCATTACTCATAGAACGTCTTGAACCCTATGAAAATGAGCAAAGAAATTGTATTGGGTCATGACCCGACGACCGCAACATCAGCGACACAAAAAAGAACGCCGTAATAAGTATGAAAAGAAAGAGCGACTTTGCGACTTGCCAGTAAACAAAGAATTAGTGGACGACGAACCACTTCCAAGAAAGTTACGGTGGCTATTACAGTGCAACCAAAGGCGAGTGGAGCAGCCCCAGAAACGACGGCAACCGTCCGTGTTACCGGATAAAAGGACGCGGTCACCTCTAGAAGTGCATAAACTAGAGACAACACCATCAAAAAAAGGAAAAAGAAAAGAATTTTGGAAGTTTAAAAAGGAAAAGCAAAAGTGGAAACAAGCCGAAAAACAACAGCAACGGTTAGAAAGACAAATGAAGAACGTTCATATGATAGAGACAAAAGACGGTGGTATGCGCATTGCCGATGAAGTTCACTTTGGAGAACAAGCAGAAAGACCGCCAACTTTAAAATATAAACCAAAACGCAAATAAGTTGTGGTGTCTTTATTAGTGCAAGACGCTTGTTGTTCTCCCAATGAAAAATAATGGCATTACCATTTCTAGTCTGCTGATGAGAAATAAATGAAAGAAAATAAAGACCTTTGTATAGTAGGAAAGAAAACGCTTCTAGTACCATATGAAAAGGAGTTTGTTCCTTTGTATTATCGATGGATGCAGGATAAGGAACTACTTCACCAAACTGCTACAGAACCACTCTCCTTGGAAGAAGAATATGAAAACCAACAATCCTGGAAAGAAGACGAGGCAAAGTGCAGCTTCATAGTATTGCATATATATGATGAGCAGCCGAAACGAATAGTAGGTGATGTCAATCTCTTTATCCACGGAAATGATGAAGAAATGCTTGCAGAAGTGGAGGTTATGATAGCAGAACGTATGCATAGGCGTCAAGGACTAGCAACGGAAGCCGTACAACTTTTACTTTTCTTTGCTTGTACAGAACTCGGAGTTCGTACATTTGTAGCAAAAATACTTTGTGAAAATGTTGCTTCTATAACTTTATTTGAAAAGATAGGGTTCAAGTTGTTTCAACAGGTACCTGTCTTTGAGGAAGTGCACCTGAGTCGAGTCTATACGGAAGAAGAAGTGGTGAAATGGCAGCAAACTAGTCAAAGTTATATCAAATATAGTTCATGGTGTAAGGAGTTTAAAAAGGAGTGTTTGGAGTTGATAGATAAACAACTAACCAGCCAGTCACCGTATGAATAACGATGGCGGATACGTTTACTTTCTTCTACTGCCGAAATCCACAAACTTGTTCATACAAGTTTTTCACCATTTCATAAAGAATTAAACATCGTTTCTCTCGAACCATCTCTTTGTGTTGAACAATATTTTCTGTTGTATGACTCGGCAGTTTTATCTGTTGTTCGACATGGTCCCAATCCAATGGTTCTCCTAAAGCCATTCCAATGGGAACATATCGTACTAGTCTTTTCTCTCCTAAAGTTGTTTGTATATGGTCAGGTGGAGGCAATAAATTGTATGTTGCCAAAGCTAAAGGATAAAAGTGTGCAGGAACTTGAGCTTGATTGGCAACAAACCGCATCAACTCCAATGAATCGGCAACAAACGGAGCAACTTCTACGCGCTTACTCATAGAATCTCGTCGATCTCTACCACCACTAGGAGCAAACCATATAATATTACCTCCTTGTTCTAACATTTGTTGCATTTTCTATCAATCAATGATTGGTTATTACTTGTAAACTTAATCATTCACAATCTTACGGTAATAGTTTTCCTATTATGTAACAGTTTCTCTGCTCTCGTTTCAGGAATATCATTAATATGTCGTTTAGAATAAACAGTCAGCAAGTTTCTTCCTAATGAAAATGGAACAGCGACCGGATCATCTCGAACGCGATCCCCTGCCATAAATATCATTTTCTCCCCTAATGAACCTTTATCCAATCTTTCGTCTAATAAGACATGTACTGCATGAGGATCACCTTCACTTTGATGATTAGAAAACAAAACAACATTGTCTCCTCTTTCTATCTGTGTTTCTATCAATGAGAAATACTCTTCACCAATCATTATCGAGTCTTCAATATTGACGATGGGTCTAGCAAAATCCAAACCAAAACTAAGATAATCAAAAGGTACTCGTAAGCTTTGATGAAAAGGCTCAAAAAGGTATTTGACTTGACACGCTTGACGCACCAATTCTAACAACACTTGAAACATATTCTCTGTAAAAAACAAAGGGTCCATTGCTAAACGAGGACATTCTTTCACTGCCTCTAAATAGGAGTGGTACCATTCAACAAGGATGGTAGCACAACTTGGAACAATCATCTTGTCTGTCACATAGTGTTGAGCACGTTGTAAAAAACTCAACCCATCGTGTGGTACTTTACTGGCTTTTCGATAGTTTTCAATTATTTCCGCATCTTGTGGCACCTTACGAGCGTGATTTCTTATTGAAAGAACAGCAGTAGTACAACAAAGGAAAGAACCTTTTATTGGACCTCCTTTGATGGCCATCTTTTTCTTAGCGTGAAAGAATATTGCCCTTGTTCTGGTTGAAAGTTGATTCCATCTACAGTAGGAATAATTAAAACAAGAACTATTAAGTAGTTTATCGTTATGGGAAGAAACACAGTTTTTCATCTTGGACCTTGGCGTAACATATGACACGCCAACCATACGATGAGATCTTATCGTTCCCCAAACACAACGGCAATTGGACTGAAAAGCAACTCATTTACAGAAAGACAAATCAATATAACAACGACACTTAATTTATTTGCCGAATCAGTAGTCAAGCAAACAATATTCTACTCCAAAACGACAAGTTTCTACGACAGGCACACACAAATAGATACAAATAATTATTCAATCACTTTCTATCTTCTTCCATCATATGAAGAGGACTTTCCTCTATGGATTCTAACCCAGGCATTTTCTTCTCTTCTGTTGACATGGTTGCACCCTTTTGTTCTTCTCTGGGTGTAAAGTCCTCATCTTGTCCCATAAGTTCTGCCTGTCGATTATACTCTTCAACTCCTTCCTTTCCATACTGCATGCGATGAAGGTAATACATCAGTAGTGTTCGGTCATTGTAATAAATTGGAGCTGCTGCATAATAGTCCAACTGATCTTCAGTGAAAATGTAACAACGAGCCAATAACATTCTAGCATATTCCTTCTTGGCTTCCAAATATTCTTCTTTGCTTCCAAATAGCAGCCTTTGTAAAAGAGTCATGGCGTTATACCTCCCAACATGAGTCGTTTCAAGGTTCTCTGAAGAAACAGGGACGACTCCTATTTTTTTAGCAAATCTGGCAGCATATCGAGCACGTAATGCCAAATATCTCTTGTCTTCTCCTCTCAAACCAACATTAGAATATTCAGGAACAAATAACACAGCAAGGATAAACCCTAAATATTCAAGGCCAGCATAGAACCATTGAACACGACGTAAACCAATTAAACCACCATGACCAGATTCACTGTGGTCAGGAGAGAATCCTCGCCACATATAAGGAAAAACAGTGGTACCAACAATGCCTCCAACTTTCCCGAGGGCAGAAGACCAACCATACATTGTTGCACGAATACGAGTAGGATAGACTTCAGCAGGAACCAAGTAGACCGGAATAAACACAAAATATTGGAAAATAAACACAAACGTAGTCCATATCACATATCCAACGGCATGTTTAGCCAATTTCGGATAGACACCAGCTGTTATTAATTGCGTAGAGGCCAACCAAAACCATCCAAGCATTTCAGTCTTCCTTCTGCCCAAACGATCAACAACGAGGGAAGAAATAAAAGGTCCAATTTGTAGAACAACTCCTTCTGCCAAACCAATCCAAGCAGTCTTAAATAGAGAAGCGCCAATAATACTTGATAGAATAACACCACCAAAGTTGCCTTGACTGTAATTAATCCAATCAATAAAGAACCACATGAAGACAGTACCCATCATTCGCGACGAAAAGTGACGAAGAATCACGAACAAGTCCAATAAATCATAGCTCTTCTTCCTCAGCTTGGCATCAGTTTGAAACATAGCAGAATCACTCATACGAACACGAATGGCTAACACGATGACACAAGGAATAAGTCCCAGTCCATAAGAAAGTCTCCACACAACTTGAGGATGACAATTAGGTAAGACAACACCATTCTTTGCAGCAGTGTCAAGAAACACATTGCGGCAAGCAGCAGCTACCAATATCAACTGCAGAACACTAGGAGTATTGTTTCCTACCACTTCCATAAACATTACCAGCAAAGAAACTCTTCTTCCTCTATGCTTTGTGCTAACGTCTTCGCTATCTTCCATCACATTCGGAACGTTGCAAGTATACTCACCACCCATTCCCAGTCCAACTACTGCTCTTCCGACGATAATCATCCAGAACATTCCATCAGTCGTCGCGCCATTTGCTGCAACAGATATTACTGAACCAAGAATAACCAAGGAAGAGCAGGCAATTAAACCCGCTTTCCGTCCAACCAAGTCAGCAATAAACCCAAAACCAATTAGTCCAAAGAGCACGCCGTAGAGGACACTAGTAGAAAGAGCCGACTGCAGAAAGGAACTCACGTGAACAGTATAATAGACATCGGTATACAGTGTTAAAAGAATAGCGCCTACTTGGTACATATAGCCATTTACTAGAAATCCGAGAGCAGTTCCAATAGCGTTGAACTTCAACGAAGCTTTCTTTTGTGCTATTTCTTCACTGCTTTTGTCGAGATCATTGTTATCCTGTTGCTGTTCTTCTGTAAACTCTACTGAGGTTCTATAAATTTGATCAGGTGCAATATCAACAATTGGGTCAGCCATACTCCTATCACTCCAACAACCCACAAACAATTTCGTACAACAGACTGTGATTCCATTAAAAACTCATCCTGTCGAATGGGAAGACAACTGGACGACGGAGTGTGTCCACTAGTCGATAAGGGATTATTCGATGCACAAGAAAAGAGTCCAACGGACTTTTTCTTCTAATGGCGTCTGAGAAAGTTCCACCCACTGACAGCAAGGACAAAATTTTCTAGAAAACACACCTTTTACTGAACCTAATGTTTTGATTACTGTGCGACAAGTGCTTGTTGGAGTAACAACGGTCAGGGTTGTTATCGGTGTTTACTCTTAGAAAATTTAACTTGTTGGTAAATTGTTTACAATATGCACAACGGCAAAGTCTCTTTTAAACAGGGAAACCTAGAAGAGAGAGAGAGAGTAGTGAACGTCGCCAAGGAAACCAAACCGTGTCCAAATAAACACCGCCAACTTTTAAATAATAGTTTCAAAGTAAACAAACAGAGGTTTTATTTTTCCCTTTGCAAGGTACTCTCTAAAGGAGTTCTTTCACTGAGTGGACGATTGTTCTTGTTGTTCCAGCTCGCGATAATATTTTTCAACAGACTCTTTATAGCCCATATGCCATCTTCGGAACAGTGTGGCAAACTAAAAAACAATATTTAGTGGTTTGAACCTCTACTTGCAACCCCCTTCAAGCACTTTGTAGCAACCCCTCAACTATCGTTTGTTGCAAATACTTACCGTGAGCCCGATTCCTATTCCAATAGCTATTTCTCTAGTTACACTAAGTCTAGGGGACGAAGCAACAGGGTTTATTTTTGCCATTGAGTTTTCAACCAACGACGACACACGTCCGCTTTCTGTTGGTAGTCAACCCCAAACAAAAACAGATGAGATGCTTTTCCCCACTGATTAAGATGTTGCTGTTGTAACCATTAGAGAGAGAGAGAGCGCACCATGTCACAAGAGCAATGGAGACCAAGTTTCGGTCATTGGAAACAACGTTTTCAAGAGCCTTTTGTTTTTCATTGCCCAATGGAAATGTACTAAAGGTTGAGCAGTCTCCCTTCACCAGTAAAACTTGTCAGGACCCAGGTGACACAGGCTGCACTGTTTGGGATTCTTCCCTAGTACTTGCTCAATTATTATTAAATAAACCATTTTGGATGAAAGATAAGAATGTAGTCGAGTTGGGTAGTGGTGTTGGGTTTTTAGGACTTGTAGTATCTTCCCTTGGAGCAAAAAGCGTCACCCTGACAGATCTTCCAAGCACCTTGGAAATATTGAATAGGAATGTAGAGAAACATCGGCATGGGTTAGGAAACATTGTTTCGTTGCCTTTAATTTGGGGTGATGACCAGCTCATGCAACACGAAAGACTAGCAAAGGACAAAGTACAAGTAAGCATTACATTGTATGTTGTTTCCTCAAAATAACTACTGTACTAGTGGATTATTTGTTCGGATCTGGTCTATCGGTTAGAAATGGTGGGACCTCTAGTCAAGACATTATATCAATTGAGCAATTTGGAGACACAAATTTTATTTGCACAAGATAACCATCGACCAGAAGTAAGTTTGATACTTGTATAAAAACAAGTTGAGTTGATCAATAGGTAATGACTTTATTTGAACGTGTTATGAAACCTCATTTTCATTATACACCTATACCTCAAAGCTGGTTACATCCTGAAATTCAATCAGCTGCTATTACTGTTCGAATTTATCAAAAGATTGATTGGTGAAAACTACTTTCATCTTTATACAATTGATGATGAAGCACTGTGCTCCTTTTCCTCATGTACTATGTTTAGTTCTTGAAGATATCTTTTTTCACCAAAACTCAAGTTGTCCAGTATAAGAATAATGTCCATATATTCAAACAACAACAACTTACCTATTGATATAAAAAGTACGTCTAGTATATTTCCATTCATCAAAAGGATAAATATAAGAAGATTTGGTAGAATATGGAACCAACAAGGATGAGCCAGCAGGATATATACTTTTAGAAAGCAATGGTTGGATTATTCTCCAATATATTGCCCATAGTCTTTGCCATTCCCACCATAACCACTTTTTCAATGCATTATTCAAGTCAATTGTCCTCAGTAACCACGAAGGGTCTTTCTCTATTCGTGTGTTACTTACCCTCTTTCTTCCCCTTGTCCCAATTTGGTTAGTTTGAAACAAATAGCTCGGCTTTGATAGTTCAAAAGACTGAATATTCAGTGATTGATAAAACTCTTTCTTCAAGTTGGTAGGTTTTTCTATTACACCAAACACACAAAAAGAACGATACGAGTAACGACGAAAACCAACTCGTCTATACCGACAAGGCAAACATTGTAAAAAGGTAGGCACTGTTTGTTTAAAGAAGTCTTTCATTATATGTAATTATTTCCATTCACTGTTGTTCGCTATTGGTTACTGACTTGGCGCCAAGAAGAGCGTAAGAAAGGAGCTTCCCAACGATTCCAAGCCACCAACACCGCATGTTGCATGAAGGCTGCACAGACATATAAAGCTTCCTTTGCAAAGCCACAAGGAAAAGTAAAGAAATAAATATGAAAAGCAAGGAAATACACAAAAATAGTCTAGGTAAATAATAACGAGATACCCAATGACGACGACTTATCAAACAAAACATTTCACAAACCCAAGCCAATACAAGAACCTTGCAATGCTGTTTCAATAATATATAAAGACAAAATAAGCAAAGATAATTACCAGAAAAGCTATAAGATAGTCATCAAAGAATTCTAAAAGAAAGAAAAGAATTCCAGTAATGATAGGAACAAACACGGCACCTTCTAAGGAATATCGAATCAACAATCCAGTGATAGAAGTCTAGTAAATAACTGCTCTTCAATGATTGAAATTAATTAAATTCTATACAACTTACCCTATAGACTCTTCGTTGTTGTAATTCCAAATTGAGTTTCATTACTCGAGCTCGTACTTCTCTTAATGCAAAGGTAACCAATGTGCCAGTGATACTCATCATAAATATTGAAGTAATAAGAATATTCAGTTTTCTCAGTAAAAACGAAAAACTAAGGAAATAAACCAAACAACTCTTATAAAACTCAATAAGAACTTACGTCTTTTCTAACAACGATGAACCCCAAGTAGATTGTTCAAACATGACTTGCAGATTAATCACATTCCCCGTGCGTAGATGAAGCACATATCCTCGATATTGAAAATATTTGGCTAGACTATTCATTAAAATGGTATCATATCCAACAAAGCTTTCCAATACTAATTTTCTTAGAAACCAATTCCCAAGACAAAAATGATCAGAATCAATCTGTAAAGATGCAAAAGACACATGATGTCGTCTCCATGTTTCTTCTTGGTTCAAAAGTAATAAACCTTTCTCCAAAGAATATCGATAAATCGTAGGTTTTAGAAAAATTGCTTCTAAAATGTCATCCGTAACACTTCTTTTAGATGGGAAAAGCCAACCACTGGTTGGCATATTCAACTTGCTTTCTCCTGCTCTCCAAAATTGGCAATTGGCTACCGAAGCACTTGCTGTATGAGAAAGTGTGTTTGACTCAAACATTTGGCCAACAATTTGAATTTGTAAAACATCAGCAACACCTTTATCACTGCAGTTCCTTAATAGAGACTCCAACGCCCAACCACACCCATCGTTCATAACAAACTGTACATGTAAAGTCCATACAATTATCAAAGAAAGAATTGCATGAATGAATGCCATAATCTCCAATTTGCTTCCTACACTCTGTAAGAGTGCTGCTATTCCTCTTTGAAACCAAGCAGAAAAGGTTTCATGGGGGCGACAAAGTGAAAGGAGCCATTCTTTCCAACGACTCGTTCCATTGACACACAAACTATATATAAGAATGTATACATCTTTTAGAAAGGCAAAAGGAATTGTTTCCATGGCGCCTTGAGGAGAATGCGCTCTTGCTCCTCTTCTTCTTATTCGTCTTGTTTCTCTATTGACAGGAAACATGTGATAAACAAGACATATGAAAACAAATAAGATACGTCAACAAAATATTTTGTGTAGTAATGTTAGAAACAATGTCTGTATGGTTTCTTCAAAAAGAAGACTCAACGTGTCTTTTCACCGCAGCACAAGAGAACACACACCAACGACCAATGGGTAGAAATATTTCGATGGAGCGATGTTTGTTATGTTTCCTTCAGTTGCCATCTTTTTGCTTAGCAAACCATTATAGAAAGAAAAAAACACTCTTTCAGTCTCACTGTCCTATTCATGTTTATAGGTTACTGGTTGGTTGTCAACAGAAATCTCTGGAGGCACAGGTGGTGTTTGTTGGGGCTGGTCCAGGAGATAAGGATTTACTGACTTTAGGTGCTGTGAGAGAACTGAGAAATGCACAAGTAGTTCTTTATGATCACTTGGTAAACCAAGACTTGTTACAGTTTTGTAGTAATACATGTGAGAAAATATATGTTGGGAAAGATGCCAATTCTTTGTCAAGTGAAGCACAACAAAAGGTAACAAAATAACGACTAGTTTATTGTTTCTCAAATGATATAGCAAATACATCAATTGATGGAACAGTATTATAGACAAGGAAAGTATGTAATTCGACTAAAAGGTGGAGATGCTGGTGTATTCGGAAGACTTGCAGAGGAAGTGGACTTTATCAGGGTGCGTTGTGTTTGCTATAAATTGGAAACAAATATGTAAAGAAAGTATAGAAAATAAATGCCAACTATAAACTCATTCCTGGAGTTTCTAGTGTGCTTGCTGCACCTTTGCTTGCGGGTATTCCACTAACACATAAGATGTGGAGTAAGGAAGTGATGATTTGCTCTGGTCATGATATTGCAACGTTGAATTGGGAGGTAGAGTATGAAAAAATTATGTTTGATGGCATATTTCCAATGGTTTTTAAGGTTCTTTCAATAGTAGATACAGTCGTCATGGTCATGGCAACGAAGAATTTACATATCCTTGCTACCAAGTACGTTTTAGATGTTGCTTTTTATGATGAGAAGAATTAAAGATAGGTAGGTTGATAGAAGCTGGGAAAATGAGTTCAGTTCCTGTCGCTGTAATTTATCAGGCAAGCACCGAACGACAACAAGTCATTCTTGGAACTTTGGAAGAATGGGCACGTCAAGTGAAGCAAATTCTGTCCCAACCAGCGATTATTGTCATTGGGAAAGTTGCTGAATATGCACTTTGATAAATACAGTAAATACCGAATATACGATTTTCCTATTGGTACAAGTCTTGAGGTAGATTGTGAAGACGAGTGCTATTCATTCATGATGTTATTTGTTGTATCTTGGTTCTCATAGCAATAGGTCAGTTTCAACCAGTGTAAATTTTTGAAGCAACAGTTTTATAAACTCAGTTTTGATCCACGTCACTAAGGAGACTTTTTTGCGGAAACCAACTTGAAAGTATCCATTGTTCATGATAATTGTAAAAGCGACATGCACAACATCATTGTAGAAGATTGAATGAAATGTGTTCAATGAAAATAATTGGCAAGAGTGCAAATTAGTTGTAGGCTTGATGACACTCTTGATGTTTGTCTTGAGGAATCCAAGAGGATATGTAAAAACAAGCTATAGACTCTATCGCATGACAAGATGTTATCGACATTCTTCTCGTTTTCCAATACTAGGTAGGTTGTCATTTGTCAAAGATAGGGTTCTTTTCGTAACCTTTAGTTTTAGCGCCTGGGAAGAACCCAAAGACTTTATCCTTGTTCTCCTATAAAGGCATATTACAGAGTTCATAGTTAAGTAGGATAGCAACATCGGTCGTTCATTCTATTTGGTAGGAAAGAATACCAATAATGGGGCTTGAGATGAGGACTCATTTTCTTATTGTTTTAAAGGGATTCTAAAAATTCTTTCTGACCACTGTGTATGGAGTGACTGGACAGATGCACGCCACCAAGTTACAATTGTTAGAGAAAGGACTATGCTATGTTCCTTCTTATGGTTTTACTTTGAAGGCTATTAGAGAAGCTGTAAAGGACCTGGGGATTTCCCAAGCGGCAGCAGGTCTAGTTCAAAAAGGCCCTATAGAGTTAGTAGAGTACCACCACTGTAAGGCAGATAGAGAAACCGCCACATATGTTCATCAGTTGAGATTGGACGGAACTGAAATGAACGATATTTTAGTGGCTGGTTTACAAAAAAGATTTCAGCTTAGTGAAGACTTGCAGAGCCACTGGGCACAGGCTTTGGCTTTAGAACACTTACCGCAAAACTGGCCCAGTGCTTCCCAAAGATTGTTCTATTTGATTGGTGAGTTCTTACACGCAGGAAAGGATACTTCAACTGATGTAAGTAGATGCTGTGTTTTTATCTTCGTATTCACTCTGTATTAGAGTGTTTGGTATCGAAAGCGTTTAGGTTTAGCTGGCATCTATAGACTGATAGAACTATACTGGATTTCGGATGCTTCTCCAGGGCAGAAGCTCACCAGTTCATTTATTGGTGAACGAATTCACGAGTGGAGTAAAACAGAAAAGTTTCTAAAAGAATTGGAAACGAGAAGCTGGGATATGATAGACACAAGCGCAGGAACAATTCGCAGCCTATGGAGATCTTTTCGCCATGGTTTTTGAACATTTTTCGAATAGCCATGTTTACGCGAATGAATTGAGTTTACCATCTCGTTTTGAATTTAACCATCGCTGATTGTCCTAGTCATTGCATGATACTTTTACGATGATTATCGTGTACCAATAATGGGTTACCTAGATAGCATCATTAGTAAGATGGCAGTTACTAATAGAATTTGTAAAAGTAAAAACTCTCTTGCAACTTGAATAATAGTTTTAGCAACATATGATTTTCCAAAAAGACTAATCGACGTGTTCACATCATTTCCATCCTTAGACAGTCCAAGTAACTGAAAATTCTTCATTTTAGCCAAGTCTAATGAGGTTGGAAGTGAAATTAAGATTCTTGAACAAGCTGTTCATTTCGTTTGATGATCACGTGCTTCCATAGATTTAAATTAATCGTCAGGAAAACTCCAAATATTTGCAAAATTTCTGTAAAAAAGATGTCACATCCGATAATGCCTCCTATTACCACTGCTACATTTTGCATTTCTGTTATGAAAATAGAGCCAGCCAACAACCTGATAATTTTCTCACACCTCTGTTGCTCAAAGTGGTAGAAATGATGCGATCAAATTACAGTAATCAATCTAAAAAAACAATCGCGGCAAAATTTGATGAACTGTTTAAAAAAATTATTTCTAAATATTAATTTGTAGTTCGACAAAATATTGAATTAATTTAAACCATTTGAAGTTAATAATCGTCCAACAGCATTTTATTCTCTAGAAAATACAATCCTTACAGAAATGCAACGAGAGTAGGTAATTTTATAAAAGCTTGGGTCAATCGGAAGTTATCGAAAATAGAAACCGAAATTTATATCTATAATTTTGTGAAATAAGGAATAATTCTAGCCGAAATCTTATAAAAATTCTTTCTTGTTGTTTTACTAGCTGATGTTTTTACTAAGAATTTATTTGAAATGCAAAATAAAACAAACGAATTTTAGTAAATACATTTGTACATTGCTTTTTACTTAAAATTATTTATTCTTCAACTTTTTAAGACGACTGCTTTTAATGGTAAAGGGATTCAGGATGGATTTTCTTAATTTGGATGATGATTGACACGATTAGGCTCATCTACTGTGATTTGAACAGCAGAATTGTTAAAATGTTTCATTATGTATTAAATATTGTTAGAATCACATGTATCAAATTTCAGTGCTCTTTTTAAATGTCCAAACTGCATATAAGTATTCGTTGACTTTGAACAAGTTGTTTCAACAGGCGTTTGGTTTCTGCAACTCTACCCAAGTATGTGGTCAGAGGGTTCTAAGAAAACTGATATTTAATAATGTTTCATTCAGGAATTGTGAAGCAGGCTGACATTGTATTTACAAAACTCTTTTTTTCTTTATATTTTTCCTCTTTTGTTACAATGCTTGTTCTTGCTAGTTTCTACTTCCATCAAATACCTTGATAGTTTGTTTAAACTTAAACTACGTTATTCCACTAAGGTTTCCGCGAGTTAACTTTGTGTCCATTTTGACTTTCGTCTTTTTGGAAAATAAACAATCCGTTCCCAGTTTATTGTTGAGTTGCCTCCAAGTTTTACTTGTTTTGCAAAAATGGAAGTGTCAGAGATACTTTGTCATGAGTACCGTTAATCATATCATTTCTAATTTTATTGGTATTGGCCAATATTAGACGGTTCTTCTTAGAATACTTGTTTGAGTAAGAAATGGCAAATTCAAAGTTTTTTCCACTTCCTGAAGTTTGTGTAGCCAACTGCCTTGTGTAAAAGTTTCCTTCCAGCAAGAGAATATAACAAGTATCTTAAAAGACTAGTCATTCAGTCCAGACTTTCTTTCTCTTCGATGGAATCTTTCGTGTTTACTCTGATGAAGCAAGTTTCATGTTGATTTCCCTATAAATCATTGGCTTGAGAAGAGAGGTTTACTTTCAATATCCTTCTTACGGTACCTGCCGTAGAGCAGAAGACGAATATATCTGGAGTACTGTCATTCTTTAATCCTATGTCGTCTGATCGCTAGATATTATATTACTCAGACGAAAATGAAGATTTATTCTGTCATATCCAGGATCTTGTTTTATTCTGCCTAAATGCCATTTAAACTCAAATGGCTATTGTAAACGTTTATGAGAATCTTTTGAAGCGCACCGTCTCTCAACGATACAACAGTCAGTGGAGAAGTATATTTCAGTTCATAGCATATCAGTGCAAACTCATATTATACTTATCTCTCATCAAAAACACAATATAATGTTTGGCAAATGCTACTCAAGTGAGAATATTAGCATCTTTTATACCATAAATACATTCAAAAGAATTGTTTATGTTAGATATTCTTGCTGCATGGCTGCTCGGTGTTTGTGTCTTATCATGACAAATTCTGAACCACGGAAATCGCGGGAATCACGTTCCCTTGTAGGGGAGATATTTGAGGGGGGATGTACCAAACTGTCACAGCACGTCATTCTCCGTTGCATATCCTGTTTCGCTCCCACAATTTCCAATTTAGACAAATATTGTGGTAACTTCCCCAAGCCTTTGTTTCGGAAGCAGGCTTTAGAGATACAATGATTGACAGGATTCCTGCAAAGTTCCTTTTAAATGACCATCTGATGAACTGGCTGTTAGAAGAACCAGTTGAAAGGGGACTGACAGCAGAACTTATTTTCAGAAGGGGATTGGCAGTAAGGTCAAGTTATGGTTATTTGGATGAAGCAGGAAGACTGTCAGATGACGTAACTGTAATTGTACCTTGTGAAATAGCTGGATCCTGTATCTTTTGTTATGTCTGTTGTTTTTCTTTAACCGTGGCATAGCTCTTCCCTTATCACTTTACAGGTTTATGGCCCACCGTTCTCGTTCCCTTCGTTTCATAGGGAATCAAATTCTTGGAACCGCTTGGTAATTGACTTGCTTGACTTTTCGTTTCTACAGGTGCGTTGCATAGTTTTTTTAGAATCTGCTAATAACATGTTCTAGGTGTCACGATGTCGAGAAAAAATTCTGTGTACCTTTTTAATTGAAGTAAGTATAGTGCACCTGCAATTATTGATATAATCTCAAAGATGCTTTCTAATTCTAAGAGAATTTCCTCAACACGTTTCGTTGAGACGACTAGTTACTTTTTTAAACCGCAAACTAGTGTACCTGAGTATCGTATTTTAAACGTTGTTGCAGAGTTGGCAAGTCACTGTCTCTTTTGTGGTTTGTCCTCAGGATATTGCCGTTGTGATATAAAAAGAATCAGCCGAGAAAATGCCGATTTGTGGGCATTGACGAAACAGAATACACAGGCATCAACACCAACTAGCGGTTTGTCTTTTTCTGCTCCTGTATTATCCGGCTCTCTTTTAGAGAGTATATCCACTTCGAGAAGCACAGGATTCATCAACATTTCCCAGTATAGCGTGAAGGAAGGCAATTTATTAAAATTTTCAAGACGACCTTGTTGCCGTCAAGTTGCGTCTCTAACCTTAGAGGCCTTGGAGCGCAGCCTGATGACGGCAGTGAATTCTCTCGTTAAAAGTCGGAAAATTCCACGACTTTTTACAGGGCCAAAATTAGGAGATAATGACGATGTGAAAGAGTGTTCGCTTAGCACATATGTTTTATCACGATTGGAAGAAGAGAGATGTTTTTGTATCGAATCACCTTTGATTTCATTTCTGGATAAGAAGGAATCCATTTTATGTCTAGATTCTGGGATGAACTACGATGAAACATATACGACTCCAATGTCTACAAATAACAACTGGCTGTGTTTTACTAGTGAATTTGATGATACGGATGAAGGAGTATGACACACGTGTGAAGAATATACCTTACTTTATAGAATATGGTTATTGGCAGTTTCCAATAGACGAGTACAAACTCTCTTGACAGCTTAGAATGGTTGAAAAGCAGCTGGGAAATGTTCATATACATTGGGAAAGAATCAGATGTCAAAATGTTAAATTTATAAATTGTTTAATTCTGTTTTGTGCTTTGTTATACTTTAAGAAACAGTCGATAGTTAATTGGAAGTGAATTTAGAGTGGTTCTTCACAGCTGTTAAAGAAAGAATACATGAAGCAACTTAACTTGGTCTATGGCCAGGAAATGATACCTATAAAAAAGTGATAAAGTTTCTTTTGCTTGCTATTTTCTTGTCCTATATCTTTGGACATGGTGAATTGCAATATTTGTTTATTCAATACGTGGTTGACAAAAGATGCTGGACCAAACCACTATGGTCACAATATTGTGTGACTGATAGACAAATTGTTAAAGAGATTATACTTGGGACAAAGGAGAAGAAGAAACTATAAAGAAACAAATAAAAATATTATTTCTTTCCTTTGGTAAGAAAGTATACTTTTCTATAAACTATAGTTACTGACTATCGAAATTTCAACGGTCGTATATGACTGTTGGAATAAATAATCTCACATCTTTCTTATGAGAGTCTTCTACGTGGAAATAGATAAAGAGAACGATTTTGTTTCCGCATAACCAAAAGATTTTAGACAACAATTTTTCTTCTAGGCGAATTGGATTTTTGTTGGCATTTCCGTTGGAAAGAATCTCATTGGAATCGTTGCATGTAAGTGGTGATGTGTAAAAAACAAAAGACTACTAGAAAACAATCAGCAAACTTTTTGGTACACTTCGACAAAACACCTCATTGGCTTCAAGATAATGATTATATTAGAAATTATTACAGACTACCTATGAGTGTATGGCAGAGTCTCAAGACAGCGTTGTTCGGTTTACATAACGAGACTATGAATATTTATACACACTTGATAGGTTTTTTCTGCTTTGTTGGAATAACTTGGTTTACGTTGGCTTTTCTTTCAAGTCTCAAGGCTGAAGTTCTTCCCTATGAGAAGGTTTCTAGTGCTTCAAACCAAGTTGTTGTCTTATTGGAAACACCTTTAAGAGATGGTTCCAGAAATATGCTTTCTCTTGTTTTAACAACAAAGAAAGTCTTTCGCAAGTTTTTGGAGTTTTTTGTTGCACTCGCTGCAAATGGATATTCTTCTTTCCACTTGAAACAAGTGAACGACTATTGGTCACAGTTTCAAGACTCTCTATCCTTCTTTCGTAACTTTCCTTTTGCTTTCTTAGAAGCTCCTTGGATTTATTGGAAAGATAATACCGAAACTCTTTTTGAAGATTGGAGTGAACTATTTTGGACAGTTGTCTATGAGCACCAAACAGCTATGCTTCCACTCTTATTGGGTGCTTGTGCTTGTTTATTTTGTTCTACCATATTTCATATGTTTTTTAATGTTTCTGAGCGTTGTTTCAAAGGATTGAGTAGACTAGACTATGCTGGAATAGTATTTCTTACTGTTGGACATTCTTTAGTGGGCACTTATTATACTCTATATTGTTTGCCATCATTAGCCAGAGTATATTATATTGCCATATCCATTGCAGGTTTACTTACTTTGGGAGTTACTTTGTATCCCGCTTTTGATTCTCCCAAGAACCGACTAACTCGTGCTTGGGTATTTGTGTCATTTGGAACTATTAGTGGTTTGCCTATTTTGCATGCTGGTTGGATTCATGGCTTTCATCATATAGAATATTGGCACCATGCCAAATATATGTTTCTTATGGCAGGATTTTATTTATTGGGTGCTCTATTTTTTGCAACGAGATGGCCAGAACGATGGAGTCCAGGAAAGTTTGATTTGTTTTTCAATAGTCATAATTTAATGCATATTTGTGTTTTGATTGCTGCATTTATTCATTGGTATGGCTGCATGGAGTCTTGCATTTATCGTCTTCATCGAGGTTGCACCTTTTCTCCTATTCTATAATAGATATTGTGGTTTCATGGTAAATGATAATGTGGTTCTCTGTACATGTTATCATGTGCTTGGTGGAAACCCATTTTCCAGAAATATTTGCATTCCATAAATGGTTTGTCTCATCTCCATTAAATAATGCCGAAAAACCTGAACCATGACCATAGACTTTACCAGTATCAGTCAACAATAGAAAATATCTTTTTCCTCCATACACCGCTACAATCCTTTCATCTGGTGGAATAGATAACCAATACTGTGTCTCTATCGTGGATGATCGTCTACCACAATACAAAGGATGAATGGGTTCTTTCCCACTTATCCATATCTCACCTGACTCAAACACCACAGCAAGTTGCCAACCATTTAACGCAATATCCATCACTGGCTGTGTGCTTCTCACATTAATTCTTCTCGGTACTTGAACAGGACAACAGACATCGGTACCCAACTGTAAATAAAGATTGTTTCCAAACACGTACACATTTCCGTCTTTTGTCAAAACTGCACTGCTTAATTCCGAACAAACCACTTTTGCTGCCATTCCAAAAGGTATACTGGGAATAACAACAAGGGTTTCGACAAATGACTTTGTTATTTCAACGGTGTCATCTTGTTGAAAATGAATACCCAGTTGTCCATAATCATTGGTTCCCCATCCGTATACGTCACCATTACTTAAAATAGTTAATAAATAGCTTCTACCGGTTGCTATACTGTCAAATCCTTTTCCTTCACAAGGACTGTTGAAAACCTTAAAATTGCTCCAACTAGGAGAAGTAGAGTTTTCGTTTCCTAGATAAACAACCAATTGATTTTTTTCGTGACTGACGATGGCTAGCAAGTCATCAGAAACTGACAGTGTTGAAGCATTCTTAGTTAAACAAGCTGTTGACTCGGGTAACCTTCTCCAAGAAGGGCCACCAAGTTTCCGCTTTTTGGATACTTCAGTAGTTTTATCTGTTTCCAGTCGCCAGTCTTCATAAAAATAACGTCCACGGTAGAAAACGTCACCGTCGTCGTCAATCAGAAAAGTGGATGACCAAGTAGAATCCAGCTTCCGTAGTGGAAATTTCAAGCTTGAAGGTACTGGCAGATGAGTCCAATCTAAAAACTGCGAGTTATTTTCTTCCACTTTATCAAGGAGTTGTCCAAACAAGTTTTTTCCTCGAGCTATCATTATAGGGCCACTCAAATGTTTTGGGTGTCCTGAGACCACTTTTCAGTATAAATTCTTCTAGATTAGAAGAGAATCTCCTTTCCATTCATTCGCATACCACTATTTGGCTCCTTGAGAACTCTCAGACTTTAACAGTTGGTATAGATTCCGTTGCGCTCTATCACTCTACCCTCCATTCCTTGTGCATCAAACTGAAGCCCCCAAAAGTCCATTGGCCACCCCACTGCATGCTTTGACCATTGAAATTGAAAAAAATGGTTTGAAATGCCAATGGGGTCGTCTGTGTTCTGGCGCGCAGGATTTCGTCCATGAAACCAGTGGAGACCACCAACAATCACTTTGCTTCCTTCTGCTTTTTGCCAACAACAGGCAAACAGTACCAACTGATATCCTCTAGGAACCTTAAAAGCCGCCGTTGTTGTATCCGAATTAGACCTGGTTTATTTGTGTTTCGGAAAGTAACTAGTAGAATTCTTTGTCTGTCCTGTAATACAGCGCGTGAAACTGTTCAACAAACAAAGAAGAATGAAAGCTACTATGGATGGAATAGAGAGGCTTGGCTTCGTGGATGGGAGACACAGGAAAAAGAAACACAACTGGAATGGGATACTACCATAGCCCAACCAAACGACAGTATTATTCAAGGACATTTGCCTAGTGATATCAAAGGAACCTTGTTTCGAAATGGTCCTGCCAAGTTTCGTGTCGGTTCTTATGTATTGAGACATCCTTGGGATGGAGACGGGATGATTGCTGCTGTAACTTTTGATGAAGGACGGATATGGTTTCGAAATAGATATATTCGAACAAAGGGGTATCTAGAAGAACAAAAGCATCAAACCATTAGATATCGTGGTGTGTTCGGTACACAGATTCCAGGAGGATGGTGGAATAACTTTCTTCGGATAAAGACAAAGAATGTGGCCAACACCAATGTCTTGTTATGGAATAACAGATTGTTTGCTCTATGGGAAGGAGGTCTTCCTTATGAATTAGATCCAGGAGTAGGTGTTGAGATAGTTATATTATCGACTGATACTAACGTGTGCAATTAGAATTTAATTACGTTGGGTGAAAAACGACTACATGTGGAAATGGAACCTAATGGAAACTTTACAGCACATCCCAAGATAGAACGTGCCAGTGGAAGGTTAATTGGTTTCAGTGGCAAGCTAGGCTTGAATGATTCTCAAATTACTTTTTACGAATGGGATGCAGCGTTTTCCCTTATTTCCAAAAGAACTATAACTATCCCTGGTTTTGGATTTTATCATGATTTTACGATAACAGATAATTATTATATTCTTTTTCAGGGCCCAGTCGACTTTCAGCCTTTGAAGTATGTTCTTGGAGTTTGTTCTGCTGCAGAATGTATGCAATTTCAAGCAGACAAGCCAGCCAAGATATATTGCATTCCAAGAAAGTCTGGTGCTCCAGTCAAGACAATTTCTGTGAAAAGTGGCTTTGTGTTTCATTTTGCCAATGCTTTCGAGAATAATGATGGCGAAATTACTATTGATACTGTAAGAACAAAGGAATTGTATCTAGGAGATATATCCAAAGGACGGAATAAGAATGAGAGTATCACGCATCAAGTTGATTATGAAAACCAAGTTCCACCTTCATCTCTGTATAGGTATAAAATAGATGTGCGTGGTAGTGGTATTTGTAAAGATGAACATGTAATACTACAACGACAAGTGGAATTTCCAAGTGTTCATCCTAGTTTTGTTGGCAAGAAGCATCGCTGGATATACATGAGTGTGAGTGCAGGCCCTAAAGTTTCGCCCGTACAGGGAGTTGCCAAAGTAGACTCTGAAACTGGGTATATGGAACAATGGACTCCTACATCCTACGAATATGCAGCAGAACCTATTTTTGTTGCAGCACAAAACGGAACGGGTGATACTGAAGATGAAGGATATTTGATAACTTTGGTGTATGATGGACGCAAACATCTTTCCTATTATGCAATATTGGATGCCAAAAACGTTCAAGGTATGTCCAAAGGATTCCAGTGTTTGTATTGTAATTGGTTCATCTCAAGTGAATATCAGGGGGTCCAATATGTAAGATTCAACTGCCCTTATTTATTCCCCATGGTCTGCATGGTCTATGGAGCGAACAAGTATTTTCCAAGCAAAATTCGAGGACTTGCAGTAGCTTTGAACTGTTCTATTCCAAAAAATGGAATACAGTGGAGTCACATTTTTCTGGACTTTAAGACAGAGTATTCTGACCTTTATTCTCGGGTATTTTATACTGAGTGCAGAGGTAGCTGTTCATCGCTGGAAAAGGGATGTAAAATTGGGCCATTGATCAACTCTATACAGTGTTTCACACAAGGCAATATTGCTTCCATACACTCTCTTACTGCACGATTGCCACCAGGAAGATTAACAATCAAGCTATTGTTCCTTATACCAGCTTGCTGTCTTGCCAAAATTGCAGTAACTACACCTTTTTCTCTGCCTGCACTTCTCATGGCTTCACCGAATCCTGGCAGTAACTTATTACAAACAGCATCAGTTGCTTCAGGAGTCACATCCCTGGGGGCAGGGCCAGTTCCGCCAGTTGTGAATACCAATGAACACCCATCTTCATCACACAGTCTACAAAGTTTCTCTTCTATTTCGCTCTTCTCATCAGCTACCACAAGACGGATAAATTGGAATTCATCAAAGAAATACGAATTCAATACTTGTTCCACTCGTTGTCCACTGGTGTCTTCATATTCTCCTCTAGAGATTCTATCCGAAACGGTTAGAATCCCAACAGGAACAGCAGCAGCAAAAGCGTCCATAAGTTACAACCAGTTCAACACTACCAAGCTACTTGAATTTTCTGAAAATGAAAGTTATGACGAAGGAAAACTTGTTGTATTTCTTCTTCTTCCAAAGAAAGACTTGTCTGCTTGGGAACACATAAAATGGCGCCACCACTTCCTACAAATTTGGCAGCCATTCCCAATCGATCGGCCAAGCCAATCATTGCTCGATTGGCTTGTCCAAGAAAAGATTCGCCAATCATTGCTCGACGATAAGCAAAGTTTTTTTCCACAGCAATGGCCAATCGTTGCGAATTTAGAAAACCCTGTCTTTTCCATTCTTCCATGATTTCATCAGTTAAACGAGATAAATTTTGCATGCCATTTACAACGACTGGATCTCCTTGTTGCCAGCGTGCTTTCAAGTTGCTGTGTACTGCACCAGAAAATTTGCCAACAGGAAGCCATGCAATATAAAGTTCAGGTAATATTCGAGCATTCAATCGCTCGTATTTCCCTATCTTGTCCTTGATATTAGAGAAATCCATGTAAACGGCACCTTCCATGACTTGGATAACTCTATCTTGTAAACCTGCCGAAATGGACAATTCTTCTGTTTCGCATTCCAAAATTATCGTTGGCCACTGTTCTAAAGGTGCCAATGCAAGCATAGACATGCCATAAAAGGAAGCAAGGCAACGAAAGCAAGCCACCAAGATGGCTGAAGAACCTCCCATGCCTACCTGACGAGGAATGTCAGTAGAATAATGCAATTTACATTGCGAATGTGACAGGTCTATCCCTTTTTCTTCACAAAGTTTAAAAAAACGTATACATGCAGCTTGTAAAAGTCTTAAACCACCATAGAAACCATATGAAGATAGAAAGGAACTCATTTCCTTTAATGAAGAAAACTCGAAAGCATCCAATTGAGGGTGTGGAACAATCAAAAAGGAAGCATGAGGAACGGCAATCACTTGAGCAAACCCTGCATTTTCAATAGTAAAAGATATTACTTTTCCTCCATACCCATCCGATGGATTGCCAATGAATCCTGCTCGAGGTAAAGCTCTTCCTATCACTGTTCATTGGGTGCTCTTTGACAAAAGTTGAGCTGAAGAGACGCAAATTTTGTATAAGCTTTAAAACGAGCTTGAGGGTTTCCTTCACTCGCACGAATGACAGTTCTTCCTGCTGGTTCCTTTAACAGACTACATGAAGCAAACCATAATGCTTCTTGATATTGTTGCAAGTTTCCAATATCCAAACGGTAGGGAGTAATATACAACGTGACTCTACGAACAGAACATAACCAAGCAATGAAATATCCAGGTGCATCAACTTGCTTGGGTAAAGAGGACGCCATGGAGATTGTTTGCTCTCCAAGATATTTCTCTAAGTCTTGTACAAGATAAGAGGAAAAGAGATAAACTGGTATCGATGCAAGAGAAGAAGGTATGTTGGTAAGGTCTTTAGGTTTCTCTATCAAATCAACAGCTTGAATACTGTCTTGATTCGTTTGTATACGAAATACTCCTCTTTTAGAAAGTTCCTCTACTTGTCTTGGTTCGTAAGCCAACACCAAACACTCCGTTGTGCTTGCATTGTGAAACGTCTGAAACATATCTTCAAGACTTAAAAAGGGTACCAATGTGTCCCCTGCAATAACTAGATAGGACGTAGTATCTATTTTTCCACTTTCTGAAACAATTGCTTCCTTTTTGAGATAGTTTATAGCAAAATGCAAGTCTCGTATGGCACCTAATCGATTCTCGCTATGAGTGGCAGCGTTGCTTATCAAGTGAAGCTTAAAATTCCACTTATTTTTCTTCTTCTTCCACTCTTCAAATTGTGGATAATACTTGGCATTGGTAAGAATGACTGTCGTTGTCACTTGACGACAACCATTCAGTACTTCCAACCAGTGATCGATGATGGTTTTTCCACCTACAGGCAAAAGTGGCTTTGGTAGGGATAATAAATTGGCAAAAGCTTTAGTTTCGTCCTTTTCTATATCTTCGGCAAGACGAGTTCCAAAACCAGCAGCAAGAAGAATAACAACAATAGGTTGATCATTTGTCATTGCACAAGTAGAGTGAAGAAAAGTGCCTAATGGATGTTTGGATGATTCATCCGCATGTCTGTCGAAACGATCGAAGAACAAACCAAACAACTCTTTACGCTCTTTGCACAAGAAATAACACCTTTTGTTTGTCAGTCATTACAACAAGTTTTAGGAGAGAATGAATGGCTATTGTTTGTTTCCTTACCACCTCCTTGGTCTGTGGAGGAAGTGCTAAAGATTATAAGGGATCGTTGGTTTGCCGTTTTTTCTGATTCTATCCTCGATAAAGTTTCTTTGGTGGATATAGGAAAAGGCAAACAAGTCATAAATTGGCTATATACTTTGAGAATGGACTATCTCAATGGGAAGAACTTGTCAGAGCAGCTTCTAGTTACTTTGGCACGGGTAATAGGTTGTTTGTTGGAGGCCATACAGTCACCATTATTGAATCATGTCCAAAAGATAGTGGAAAGACAGGAATTGTCAAGTGTAGAATCTATGAACCTCTTTACAGTTGACAAGATAGCAGAGAACAACAGCAATGGATGGATTGCTGAACAGAGAGAAGAGGAGATGGAAATTGATGAAACAGCTTTAACAAGTATGGAAGATATGTGGTCTAGTTGGGAAACAAAACCTTTAATAGTTTTGGATGGAGCAAATATTGCTTGGAAACATGGCAAGCATCAAAAGTTTTCAGCACTAGGCATTGTATTGGCTTGGGAGTTTTTTATTCATCGCAATTATGAATGTGTTTGTTTTCTTTCGGAAACTTGTAAGTTGAAAGATAACGAGTCTTATGGTATTCTTCATGAAATGAAAGAGAAGAATGATTTGGTATTTACACCTGCAGAAGACTATGATGATGCTTATATTATTTATTATGCACAGAAACATGGCGGTTTAATTGTTTCCAATGATCGTTTTCTTGATCATTTAGAACAAATAAGAGAAGATACAAGTAGAAGAAGAATGGCACAATGGTTAACATATTGTCGATTAACTTTTACTTTTAGAGAAAATGAATTCCTTCCCAATCCTTCTTTCCATATGGCAGCTGCAATAAGATGTATGCATGATTGGAAAGAGCCAAGTTGAACTCAGAAAGAGTCTATTAATTGAATGAATTGACTGAGTTCAGCGATAGATATCTGCAGACTATCTAACAATACTTGTTTGTTTTGGTTTTCCTTATTGGAGTTTCTCTGTGTTTGTAGTGCCAAAACATCAGCTTTTTCAAGGGCTCGTATCAAGTTGTGATATTTGGTTTCTATTTGTTTCCTTTCTTGGCTACCAACAGTGGTTGCTTTCATATATAAACGAGTACAACTTTTGCGAAGGTTACTCAATGGTGGTGACCTCATTTGTATTCGAAAGTCTTCATATCTATTGTCTTGTATGAGAGCAACTGATATTTCCAACTCATCTTTTGCTTCCTTCACTTGGTTCTTATACATAACAAGACTCTCCACAGCTTCAACGTTTGAAATAGGCAACCAATGAATAATAAACATCACTGACTGTAAAAGTTTGACAAACTGTCTTCTTTCAATCCTGACTGACCCATGCTTGGAGAAAACCACGGCTTTGAGCACTGTTTGTTGTTGACTAGAACAATTGATTGACTTTTGTAATGTATTCTATCACAACTCAACAAAGAGAACATAAAAGCCACTCTATCGTTTCTTCTTCTTTGCTTGCTGTTATCAACAAGTAAAGGATCCACTTGCATCTCGTGTGGTTGGATCAATGGCTCATCTATCTTTCTAAATGTATGGTGCCAACTTTACACATATGACCAATCATCTTAGATATTCTTTATTTTCTTTTCTAATTCTTCTACACTGTTGACCTTTTCAATATGACATCTCGTTCCTAAATACTTTTCTATCTCTTGTAACTGTTTTAGACTATCGTGGTCATAAACAAAATTTATCACCAGACCTTTACGTCCAAATCGACCAGTTCTTCCAACCCGATGTAAATATGTTTCGGGTTCTATTCGATGATTCGCATCCAATGGCAAGTCATAATTGACTACCACCGTGACTTGAAGCACATCCACACCACGTGCTAATACATTCGTTGTCACTAGAACTTTGGTGGTTCCTCGACGAAACTCATCAATGACTCTATCTCGCTCTTCTGGTGACATTTCTCCTCCATGAAGTAACGAAACAGTATGTCCTTCTTCTCGAAGACGACGTGTCAATTCACTGGCACTCGCACGGGTATGAACAAATATAATCGATTGGCCAATGGATAAACAGCCATAAGTATCGGATAATATCTGAAATCGATTATCAGCACTTTCACACATAAAATAATACTGCTGAACATTGTCCAAATTCAACTCTTCTCTGGTCACTGATATCTGATTGCCATTGGGAGCTACTCGTCTTGCCAAAGCTTGAACAGGTTCCGAAAAAGTAGCCGAAAAAAGTAACGTTTGGACATTAGAATTCAACGCTCTTTTAATACGTAGTGTCTGATCTCCCATTCCTTGAGTGTCTACCATCACATCTGCTTCATCTAGAACAAATATTTTCACCGTCTTCGGATTGAACAATCTTCTTTTAATTAAATCCATCACTCTTCCAGGAGTCCCAATAATAATATGATCATTGATAGCCGATAAACGCGTATTTCTTTCTTCTTCAGTTTGTTTCACTGCACAAAACACAGAGACTCCGGTGTATTTTCCCATGGTTTCTACCACTTGTTGGATTTGTCTAGCCAACTCCCTTGTTGGAACCACACAAAGTGCTTGAACTTGGTGAGCAGATGGATCTACTCTCATAAGCATACCTAGAACAAAACAAGCAGTTTTTCCACTTCCATTCTTGGCTTGTCCAATCAAGTTCTTTGGAGGATTCTGAGCTATCAAAGGTAACGAAGTGGCCTGAATTCGACTTGGTTTGTTAAACTTCATTGCATAGACTCCTTGTAAAAGTTGTTTAGAAAGGTTCAACTCTTCAAAGGTTGAAACAGAAGAATATGGCGTGTTTGGGTCATTTTGTAGTACTTGTACGCGAGCACTTTCATCATTTGGGTCAATTCCTTCAGCCACACTAACAGTAGGTAGTGGTTCTTCTGGTTCAGCTAGACTCCAATCTTCTTCTTTAATGGTTATTCTTTCTGTAGCTTTTGTGGTTTCTTCTATTGTGTTGGTCTCTTCGTCTGTGTTCGTTGGACCATTGGTAGCCATGGTCTCTATGTCCACTAATGGAATGCTAACCGAATGATACCCAACATGTGTTTTCAAGTGGTTGCTCCTCAAAAGAAGTGACCTTGTTCATTCTTTCATTAACCATTACACGTGATAACTATAAGAATATAGATATCAAGAACGATACATCTAGTTCCATCCTACTTTCGCACAACATAATAAACAGATGTTTTTCAGATAATTTGGAAACATATATTGATACTCGATTCCAACAAGCAAGTATCTTTTATTTGCAAAGGAAATACTGTGCACTTCACACCAATCGACTATGTATTTTGTAACAAAATAAGAATTCCTTGTTGACCAACCAATAGCTCCCGAAGGAAACTAAAGAGAAAAAGCCATATGACTGGAGTAATATCCACTCCTCCTACTGGTTGAATGACTTTACGCACAGGACTTAATAAAGGTTCTGTAATGAGAAATATCCAATACCAAGGTTGTTGTATGCTATACTTTTTCGGATACCAACTTAGAACAATACGAATGATCATGAAAACAACCATAGAAGACAGAAAGGTGTTCAAAAGAAGTGTAGAATAACTTGTCCAGCTTGTGTTGCTTTCGGTGTTTTTCACCATATTATAGAGATGATATGGACTTTTCATACCACTGCTCATCCGTAAGAGTTTCAAAGAACACGGCAAGCTTTGGATTGGGATATACGGTTGAAGGATTGACCACCGATCATTTGTCTCTTAATCAAATAGAAACAAAGTGTATTATTTCGTTTCGAGTGAATCAGGTTTCTTATCTTTTGTATAGGATTAGCACGTTGAAATATGGTTGACACGAATAATAATCTCATGTTGGTTGGCCACAGGATGAATGATCAACAAATCCTTTTTTTGCCACATTAGAGCCAATGAATGAAATATCTTTTGAAAAGCAATGCCGAGTGAATGGAATGTATGGACACAACATCACAATAGTGTTGAAGGGTCGCTGAGAAAGCCATTGAAAATGAATGACAACGCAACTAAACCAGCTGAATAGATATAACTATAGAAAATGGTTTATCTTTGGTAGGCAAAAGAGCCTAGCACTATCATATAAAATATCTCGTTTTATAGAAATTCAAAGAAATAACAATAAAGAATGTGATCATAAATATCTCTGACCATTCGTTTGGAATAGTCATTTAAGCAAAAAGTTAATTAAAATATTTTGCCTTTCTTGCAGTAAGGTTAGATTTAGATTTGAGATACTCTTTCCAAATAATAAACTTGAATCAATGGATGGTGCAAACAATATGGCTAACGATATAATATACAGTTCATTTTATAGTACCCATGATGTAAACACAGACTAGACCATACACATATTGATAAACCCTAACTATAACACCTATTATTCTGACAATTTTTTCTCCATAAGTAAAACAACCTTTGTCATGCTGTTACCTCCAGTCTTGTTCATAATTAACAGTCTTTTATCATCTATTGACTCATATCTTGCACCTGGACGACGAAAGAGTTCATCCAAGAAGAGATATTTTGGCAAATTGGAAACACTGCTCTGTGAACCATCAGTTTCACCAAAAGACAACTCTAAGACCAAGTCACTTGCTTTCTCTTTGCTACTTTTAATCATGTCCTTCCTTTAATACTTCACTGTTGGAAACAAGTCCACCCTGTAACCATTGTATATAATTTTTCATATCGTCAGGCAAATTGGACAGTTGATTGGTCTCTTGTGGCTCTTCCTCCACCAAACACCTGTCATTTTTCATAAAAGCAGTTTCTTCACTTTTTTTCTTTCTTTCTTTTCGCGCGCTTCTTTGTTCTGCTTTGGAAGAGAGAGAAAGAAAGCCTTTCCTGAAAACTGGAGTTCGAGACTCCCAAAAATTACTAACTATTCTAGGAACATTAAACAAAGACATTCTCATGCTATAACACTTGGTAATAAATTAGACTACTATGACTGACTGGATAATATTGACCAAAATGCACAGCAACAATACCAAACCTGTACCGTCGGATGAAAATGTAAACGTCCCCAAAAAGTTAATTAAAGGAAACTCAGTAAGAAAAGGTGCAAATATGAAGATGGTTGAGCAAAACAGGTTGTACAAAAGTCATAGTGCTTTCATACAGACAACGCTAAGCTCGTTCAATTGCAATAAGAATGTGACTGACCATAGCAAGATGACGCTTCAAAAGAATGGACTGTCCAAGTTTGCGTTTTTACCCAGAATTTTAAAAGTCGGAAACAAGTCAACTTGTTCCACACGAAATTTTTGTATGACTACAGTAAATAGTAGCAGCCATGATGGAAAAGGTCTTCAGCAGTTTCCTCAACCTTTACTCACTCGAGAGAGATTTCTCAAGGGACCATGACTGATCCTTATAAAATTGTCATTCTTCCTGGAGATGGAGCTGGACCTGAAATGATGGACGCAACCTTGGAAGTGTTGAAAGCACTCTCTTCAATGACTGGTAAATGCCTATTTTTCAATTTTTGAGTCCCACTGGAACTAAATTTGTAACAAGATATTCACTTTCAGTTTGAAGCAGCAAACTTTGGAAGAGAAGCTATGACTAAAAAAGGGAGTCCTGTGCCTGAAGAGACGATTGAAGCCTGTAAGAGATCGGATGCCGTTTTGAGAGGCTATGAGGGATATACTCGTTCTTCCTCTACCGGAAATCAACAACTGAGAAGCGCATTGAGTTTATTTGCCCAATTGCGACCGGTAGTTGTAGGTATTTCTTGACGTTTTATGCATAAATTTTACATATTTTATAAAGGTATATAAAGAATTGGCAGATATGAGCACATTGAAGAGAAATGTGGTGGAAGGTGTGGACATTATGGTGGTTCGTGAAATATCAGGTGGTGCACTTTCAATAAACGAGTCTTCAGCACCTACTGGAGAGAGTAAAAATGAAGCCTTTTCTACCATCAAATATACAGCTATGCAGGTTTATCGCATTATAGAAATAGCTGCCTCCGTTGCCTCAAGACGAAGTGGAAGGATTTGCAATGTCGACAAAGCGGTTTGTTTGACCAAGTTTGTTATTTTATTTGACTTTAGTAACAAGTTTTGAGTAGGATGTGATGAACGTAAGTAGATTTTGGAGGAATTGCATTCATGAATTCGTTGCACAAAATATTCCTGGAGGTCACATTGATATTTGTGACATGTAAGCGTTGATAGACATATGATATTGTGTTTTAGTATTGAAAGATGAAGAATAGGTATGCGGATGACTGCGCTCGTGAGCTCATTCTTCGCCCTCGTCAGTTTGACACCATTATTACTTCCAATCTTTTGGAGATATTATTAGTGAAGTTGCGGTAGCACTCGCAGGTCCTGCTCGGTTGTCCCCTTCAGGTTGGCTTTCTATCGATGGCTTTGGTGTTTACGGTCCAGCAGATGTCTTCAATATCAGTGCCTATCCAGAAAGTAACATTCCTGCCTATAGTAACGTTGCTTTCTATGATCGCAATGGATTATCGCGACCATTTACAAGTCCAATTGCCATACTTCGTTCGGCTTCTATGATGCTTCGTTATTCTTTAGATCAACCGGCAGCAGCAGATTTGTTACAACAGGCTTTACAGCGCACGATGGAAGAATTCATGAATAGTCCAGATGGTGCCACGAATGGTTCTAGGTTTAATGAAACAGGTGTGGTAAGCACAAACACTTTTGTGGACTCGATGCTCCGTTCTTTGCAATATATGAAACAATACGTTCAAGTATGTGATCCTGAAATATGTGGAGAATAAATAGTTTTGTTTGCACATGAAAAGGACAGACGATGCTTGTTGACAAGATGTTGAATGCATTGTCATTCGTTGAATTGTCTCACCAACCGATCGATGGTCCAACAAAAAGAAGAGATAATACATGCGACTTTATCACAAGAAACAGCTGCAGAATGTTTTCTTATCTATTTACGTTGTTACTTTGACTCTCATCCAGGACAGAATGTTTTTGTCACTGGATCTTCTCCGTTGCTGGGAGATTGGGATCCTACCGAAGCAGTTGCTATGAAATATTCGAAACAGGGTTATGGGTTGCTGAGGTTCATGTTTCCAAGGACTCGTTAGCATGTTCAAGGAAAGAAGAAACAGAACCCTTTCTTCTATTTTATCGTTATTTGGTGGCAGAAGAAGGAAACCGAACACTTTATTGGGAACAAGGCCCTCCCAGACAGTTGGAACTATTTTCTCATTCTTCGTTGGAATATGCCAGTCCTCCAATAATAGTATATGATGAATTCAGACGGGTGAATGATCAGGAAAAGGATATTTTTGACACGCTTGCTTTTCGAAATGTCCTTTTTCGTCGAGACACAAGCATGAGGAAGGATGAGTATCAAATGCAATATCTACGAGCATATCAGGAGACCAAAGAAAAGCATTTGAAAAAGTCTAGTTATGTTCTACAAATACAAGTTCCTGTCTATCAAATTGGTGAAAGGGACCAAGTGTTTCTTACTGGAACGACGGAAGAAATAAGTGCCAATGCCAATGGTGCCAAGGCGGTTGGATTGTATGACACCTTTGCACCTTTGTGGTCTTCGTTTCTTTCTTTTTCGGCAGATACTTCCCAATTTGCTTATACTTTGGGTATTGGTAGAAATACCAAAAGACAGGGAAATATAGAGTGGAAAGAAGAAGAGAAGGAAATGAGAATATTTCGACTTTATATGATGGATGAAAAGATTATTCGACAATCTCATGGTAAGAAATAGAGACATTAAGTTGAATGATGGCTAAAGTTTGAAACAGAACCTCCTCTTGTAGTATGTCACGTTTCATCGAATTTTCGTCATGCTTCAAGTTGGAAAGGTGCAGGCATCGCTATCCCAGTGTTTTCTTTAAGGACGAAAGAGTCTTGTGGTGTTGGTGAATTTCTTGATTTGAAACTATTGGTTGATTTTTGTGCAAGAGCTAACTATCAGTTGTTACAGTTGCTCCCAGTCAATGATACTAGAGTTCATAACACTTGGCAAGATTCTTATCCATATTCAAGTGTCAGTGTCTGTGCTTTGCATCCTCTCTATTTACGATTGGATTCAATATGTGATGATGTACCAGACACTTTGAAGAAACAATTAAAGGAGGTGGGTTGAATGGTAGGTAAAAGAATTATTGAAGAATGAAACTTGGATTATGAGTAGGAGAGAATGAGGTTGAATGCCTTGAAGTTTGTGGATTACGAACAAGTTATCCAGTTGAAAGAACATTATATTGAGGAAGCATACAAACGTTGTGGCAAAAAAGTTTTAAAATCGGAAGCCTTTTTGCAGTTTTTTGAAGAAAACAAGTCTTGGTTGCTACCTTATGCAGTTTATCGCTACATGATGACCACAACTGGAACCTATCAACATGCTCATTGGGGTAAACGTTCACAAGTCCATTGGAAAGAATTAGAAGATTTGGCATCGGAAGATAGTCTCCATTTTGATCATATTGGAGTTGTTTATTTCACTCAGTTTCATTTACATCGACAGGTACTGTTGACTTCTTTTATCCAATAAGCATCGAACAACTATTCTTATTCAATTTCCTTAGTTATTAGAAGCTTCACAATACGCAGCAAAGAACCGAATTGTTCTGAAAGGAGACTTACCAATCGGTGTCAATCGATATTGCTTGGATACTTGGTTATATCCACACCTATTTCGTCTGCATATGCAGGTAAGGTCTGGTAATCGTTGATTGATTATCAATTATTTTAACAATCTCAAGTGTGGAGCTCCACCAGATTACTTTGCAGAGTTTGGTCAGAACTGGGGATTCCCAACATATAACTGGGAAGTGATGGCAGTGGATAATTTTGCATGGTGGCGTTCAAGATTGGCTCATATGTCAAGATACTTTCACGCCTATCGAATCGATCATATTTTAGGATTCTTTCGTATTTGGGAAATTCCAAAAAGATATGTGAATGGTATATGTGGCCGTTTCTTTCCTGTAGTACCTATTACAAGGTAATAATGGTTGACCATCGAATTTTGAACAAGGTTATTGACAGTTAGATATTAGAGATGAACTTGAGTCCAGAGGTTTATGGGATATCGATCGTTATTGTATGCCATGGATTAGAGAATCCTTTTTGTGGGATGTATTTGGAGCAGATTGTCCCAAAGTAATGGACATATTCTTTGATCATCTTGGTGGAGATGTACTAAAGTTCAAGTCGGGTTTTGACACCGAATACAAGTTAACCAAAGCCTTTGATACACTCAGTGATAAGTTTCTTCAAGAAAACAAGCAATGGCTCATTCCACTAGTAAGACTGCAAAGTAATGTCATTTTACTGCGAGATGAAGAAGAACCTGAGAGATTGTTTCATCCACGTATCGATATGATGAAAACTTCCAGTTATCATGAGTTGCCAAATGATGCTTGGAAACATCATCTTTATGAATTGTATAATGATTACTTTTTCTATCGACAGGTAAGTTATAAAAATGGGTTATTTGATATGATAGTACTGAAGAAGAATGCTTAGGATATGTTATGGAGACAAAAAAGTATGCAAAAGCTTCCCATGATGAAGAACTCCACTGGTATGTTAGTCATTGGAGAGGATTTAGGAATGATACCTGCTTGTGTTCCGGATATTATGAATGCCTTATCATTGATTGGCATGAGAATTCAAAGGATGCCTGTAAGACTGTATTGTTGGGTTAATAGATGAGGTGACTGAAATGTTCTAGTCGGATCCCCATGTAGAATTTGCGAAACCCTCAGAATACGAATATCTAACGGTTGCTACTCCTGGTTCACATGATATGGCAACTATTCGAGGTTGGTGGGAAGAAATGGAAGAATCCGAAAGGCAGCGTTTCTATGAACAAGTAATTTATCGTTAATATTTTAAGAAGAATGATATCTAATGGTTTTAGATATTACAACGATCAGGAAACTGTCCTAGAAAATGTGAAACAGATATTGTGAAGCAAATCATTGAACAGCATGTTGCATCGCCTTCCATCTGGTCCATCTTCTTGTTACAAGTAGGTTAAGCTTTATTTTTCACCAAGAGACAGTCCTTCATGGACATGTTATTAGGATATCCTTGGGATGGATGCAAAACTCCGTCGAGATAATCCTGCAGAAGAGCAAATCAATGTTCCGGCAAATCCCAAACATTATTGGAGGTATTTGTTCATTATGCTTTATAGTATTTGATGTTGAATGATGCAAGGTATCGATTGCATATTACGTTGGAAGATTTGTTACAGGCCTCTGACTTTATTGACACTTGTCGAGAGATGAATCAACGTGTTGGAAGAGGAATGGCCATGGAATAAAAATTAACAGACGGAATGGTTTGCCAAGTTTGTGTATTTATTCGAAACCTATGCTCTGAGTCTGTACAAATGTGTTTGTATATCAGAGAACAATTCATCCTTTGTCATATCTTAAGAATATTCTGCTATTTGTCTTCTGTGATGAAACTTCTTCCTCTTTTATCACAACATAATTCAAACCACAGTGGTTTTCCGTATCACTACCTTTTCCAAAGGCTTGTCACTACTATTTGTCTTGAGGTTTTCAATTTTTGTGACAATATCCATTCCGCGTATCACACGACCAAAAACAGTATGCTTGTTGTCTAACCAAGGCGTTGCGATAGTTGTAATGAAAAACTGAGAGCCTTGAAACCATTGAGATTCAATACAACAATTTCAACCGTTGAAACTTACCATTCGTATTGGGTCCAGCATTTGCCATACTTACGGTGCCAGGTCGATCATGTTTCAAGGCGGGATGAAACTCATCTTCAAACTCGCCACCCCAAATACTTTCTCCTCCTGTTCCATCCCCTTCAGGATCACCAGTTTGAATCATAAAGTCCTTGATTACTCGGTGAAAAATACAGCCATTGTAATAACCATTTTTACAATGAATGATAAAGTTTTCTGCAGTTTTAGGACATTCTGCTGGAAACAATTTGATGTGAATATCTCCCAAGTTTGTGTGTAGAATAACATGACTATCCAAATCCTTTGTTGAACTCTTCTTATCCGTTGTTCTACTTATACTCTCTATTGACGATGCCATTGGGCGTTCATTATACACATTTCGACCTGTTTCACCACCTTGAGTTGTATCGGCTGGTTCACGATTGGAAAATATGAAAAAACGCTGTCGATCAAAAGATGTTGCAATGATGGTTGGATCAGGTGTTTCGTTAATCTTCTGAACAGATCCTATTGGTACTTGTGGAACGCCCTGATATAATGACAACATAAGAAAACGTTCAGTATTCTCCTTCAACCCAATAATCCGGGCCAATTTGTTTGTTTCTATATTCACTATTTTGATTCCTAATAGAGTGGCATAGATAATAAAATGATTGCTGGTATCAAAAATTACGTTTGGAAGTGACAAGTTTTCTTGTTTCTCTTCAATAGCTCTTCCTATTTCTTTTTCCCTCGCCATGCGTCTACCAAAATCTCCAGCTTCCAGTCTTAAAGAAGGTGGACCTGACACTTGAACTCCTTCAACAGATACAAGAGTCTCATCGTATTTACGCCGAAGCTTCCCAGTGAGAAACGAAAAAACTCGAATATATCGATCCGTTCCCAAACAAGCAAACAACTTTCCATCGTGACTAATTTCCAGAGCAATACAACGAGTATTCGATTTCACAAATTCAAACAGGTCCGTATCGGTTTTAAACTCAAAAAGAACCTCCTTTGGTAGACTTTTATCTTTTGTTGGTGTCCAATATTCAACAAAACCTTCTTCATCGACTGAAATAACCGTTCGATAGATATGATTATATTTCATCAGACAAATGTTTTTTTTATGCACTTTATCTAGAATTAAGCTTGGTTCATTTTGGTTATAAAAATACAGTCGTACTGTGGGAGAGCCATTTTCAGCAACTGCAACCTGAGGCACTGAACTTTCTGATTCGTGTATCCAGCAACAAGCTGACGGTACATATTCCAGTTTTAACATGTAGACCATATCAAAGTTAATGACGTCAAATATTTTCAAGGTTCCGTCTTTGCCAACAGTTGCCAACCAGAGGCCATCGACACTAGTTGACATGTCCATCAACTTACCCGCATGCGCTTGAAACTGCTTAACGAATTCAATACCTCCTGGAGTCTTTTTCCAAAATTTGAGCTGTCCATCACAACTTGCAGTAATTAAAAATTCAGTTTTTGTCACGTTGATATGTGTTACCAAGTCTCTATGCATATAACTTTTCTCATAAAGCGCAGCACTCGGAAGTGAGTTTAAATAAAGCTGTTCAAAAGGTAGCACTCTTTGTTTTTTCCTTGGTAGCTTCGACGGTAGAAGTTGTGGTCCAAAGTTATCGGCATCTTCGTCTTCTGTTTTCTCTTGGTTACCAGTTTCTTCCACTTTCTGGGAAATGCATTCTTTCGTTTCCTCACTTGTGCTACGGATATCCTGTTCTTTCTCTGTTTTCACAGAGCTCTCTTCGTTCATGAAGCAACACCGTCGAAGTTACACAATGGCGCGCAATTGGCCCCTTGAGAAAAAAGAAATTGGAAAGCATCGGTTTTCTTAAGATGCCAGAGAAAACCTTTACAATATGATATGAAATTGCTTGGTCTTAACTTGTTATGTATTGGTACTTAGCATTCATGCCATACAAATGAAAACTACTTTTCTTTAAACCCTAACTGTCAAGATAATCGCAACACCATCTGCTGAGTGATCAATGCAGTCATTGGCCTGCACTCGAATTTTCCGGAATAAATGTAATTGCTCAAGGGGCTTTTTCTTTGGGAAAGCATGCGAAGACTGGAATAGACGTCTTGTGTCGATGAAAATTAGTGGACCCATATTTACAATATTTCTTGCAAGTTTTTGGTTTTATGTTGTAATTCTTAATGGGTCCTCGTGTTATGTAGAGGTGAGAATTTTCTTAGGGCCCGGTTCTTTTTCTCAACGTGAGGGTAGGCTGTAGAAACCGGCTGTGTCTGTCCAAACCTTTATCGCTGTGAAAACTCTTTAAATAGTAGCTCACGAAATATACATTATGTCCAAGACAAAAGTTTGAAGCATGTAGTGCTGCGTAATGACGCCTCTCAGACCTCCAATTATACTTCCGATCCTGAGGTGTGCAAACTAAGAGGACAAATACCTGTCGTGGTTGGTTGGAATTTCACTTTTAGTTGTACGAGCTTATTAGATCGATGCCTATATTGTAATATGGTATGAAAAGTTGTACTTGTCTTCGTAGGACGAAACTGAAGTGTTATTCGCATAGTTTACGCGACAGAATGAAACAACTCCAATTTATCCTGGTGGGACAGGTGTATGTGGGGTGAGTATATGGCGCACAGCACTATTCGCAGTTGGAATGGTAGCTTGCACTTTTATTTTGGCGGTTGGGTTGTTTTTCAGCGTAAGATGTATCCAACCTCGAGTCAATCGATGGCGAAGGATCCGAAAAATTGTACAAAACGAGCACAAACACAAACCAAAGGTTTGTTTTACTGTTTGCTTTCATGTAGCAAATGACAGATTGTGCCGTTAGGTTCCTATGGCATATATGGAATATGGTCAAGAATTGAATGATTTCATATATCTATGCTTTCCGGAGGTTGGGAAGCGATCTACCATGCAGCGGGATACCACACATGATAACTGTAAAGATATTTTTTGTTGTCCACCATACTTTAAAATTCTTTTGAATGGCGGAGATTGCTGTTTAAAACAACTTTCTACAAGACTGATTGGACATCCTAATGGAAGTTCCTCCTGTCTCATTTCGGTACAAGTTGATGAAGGAATAACTAGTCGGGACACAGAAAGAATTAGTTGATACGCAAGCTGTAATTTTTTTGTACGAAGAAGCTTTTATAACTTTTTTAGTGGATCTTACGCAAATATACACTATGAAGATAAGAAATGCTTGCTTTCAATAAATAACTCTGTATATAGCAGAAACAAGTTGATTCATTGTTGACCTCAATTTTTATGAGTGTTGCTCAAATATGTTACAGGCATCTTTATTTCTTCGTATGAAAGAAGTTTAGGCCGTAAAAGACCATAGTAAATATATAACACGATGGTAGAATATTCGATACAAAAAATTTCAAAATCTTTAGTTTTCAAACCCTTTAGTATTGAAAAAGCTTTCATTATAGATAACATATAAGAAGAACCCAACATGGACTATTGATTATTTAGACTTTGATTGAATGAATAGAACTGAAGGTATGGTTGTAAGAGAGTTGGGTTCGCAACCCCTTGTTGGAACCACTTGCTTTATGGAAAACTCCTGTAAACCTCACGTGCAGATTGATGGAAAACAATAGCAAAGAAGTATAGACGATCAGAAAATATTCAAGCTCTCATCGACGAAAAGCTGCGGTCCCTTGTGACTACTACTTGTACAGTTTTAACTTGTTTTATCTACTTTTCATTTATTTACGAAGAGATGTAGGCATTTTGGAATGAGCATCAACACAACCTTTCAATCCTATTAGGTATCCAATTGGTACTGCGACCAGACCTAGTTATAGACTCCATCAGTACTTTATTTCTCGACTTTATAGTGCTAGTTTACAGGAAGGGATGATTTTTCTACAGGTTTGCAGTTCGGAACTTGTGATAAAACAGAGTTTGTGTAATTCGACGAGCATGATATTCATATTAGTTTTGAACACTTTATGGAGGACATTCAACTAAATAGTAGCCAATTCGAGTATAGTTTTTGTCTTTAATTGCAGTTGTAACTATTTTGTCATTCTGTAATATGAAAATGAGCTGTATATTTCGGAAAGAATACATTTAAAATACTAAGAAAGAAAAATACTTTGAAGTTTTCTGCCAGTCGATAATGAGTATAACTTCATTGTGCTTGCAAATGCAACCTTTTGGTTGTGGTTTCATAGAAAAGGCATTCGCGAGATATACTACTGGTTAAAAGGCTGGGAGGAGATTGCTGCATATGACTAGTTTTTGCTCTCTTATATTCCAATCCTTTGATGACAATTGACTCCGATCCTTCAGTGGTAAGATCTCTGGAAAAGAATATAGGTGACAGTAAAATACGAAGGCTACTCGTATCGCCAAGAGAACGAGTATTTTCTGTATGGGGACAGTAATGGAAGGAAAAAGTACCGTTTGAACTCTTGCTTTGAACTTGTCAAGTAATAAAAGATTTGACTTTTGACTATCAGGCTTAGTTCAGTGTGTTCTAAATTTCTGTAATGTGTGTTCTAGAAAAGAACTGAGTTGGTAAAATATATCTCAGCACGGTACTTTATTAATAACCCAGGATCGTGACTTCTGTTGCTATATGAAATAATCCAAGAGCTTTTCCTAGATCCTTATCGCCTGACCTTGAATATGGTTGCTCGAAAGGCTTTGTTCGTAGTGAAAATACTAAGCACGTCAAGAAACGGCAACTGACTGAAAGGCTTTTTGCCGAGACACTATCAAGTTGTAGTTCATTACGTGTTGTGTCTGTTCTGGAAACTGGTACCACATGTTGAACACTCCGCTACCTGTTCACTGAATATTGATAAACAAACCGAACAGACATAGCCTACATCAATTTTTTTGCCTGCTTGAAAACATATTGCACGAAAATCTGTTGTTTCTTGCGGTAGTAGTTTCAGTAATGGGCGGGTTGACGTGTTCTACTAGACACTTAGGTTCTTCATACCGTCTCGTTAAACCATGTAAACTTACCGAAATAAATATATCACACAAATAACTGAGCAAGGAAGAAAAATCTTCTTTTAACACGCGAGGCTTTAGATAGATACCTCCAGTAAAGTGAGCTGCTTGCTGCTGAAATGAAGAGTCTTCTTCACACAAGTTACAGGCATCAATAGCAATATTTAATCTCTGAGCACAAAATAAACTATTCACGAAAGATAAATATTGTGCCGGTTGATCAACAGTAGCATTCAGACAAAGAATACGTTGTTCATAACTTTCTCTTGATACTCGACGATTCATATAACATAGGGCAAGCGACAGAGCTGCTGAAATTGCCGCTCCTTCTTGGTTGATCGTTTCACCAGAAATAGACTCCAAAAACGATGCAATATTTGTCTTGAGAAGAGAAAAGATATTCTTCAATCGTTCTTGTTTCTCTTTCAAGTTATGCGAAGAGTTTCCTGCTGATACTGATTCCCAAATGCTTCCGTTCAAACTCTCATCCTCATAGATGACAGAAACGTCGTTTTCGTTGCAGGCAAAGACCTTTTATGACAACTATATAAAGTATTGTGTGAGACAGGTAATAATTACATACCACTACTTTGTTTGCAGAGTTGGAAAGTAAAAATAGACTACAGAAAGCTGCCAGTTGTGAAACCAGAACATCCAGCAATCTTATTTCAAACTTCTGCTTTTCATCTGAAGAAACATTCTGATTAAAACCAAACCCATAAGAGACTGTTAAAAAATCTCTGAACACTGCTTACTTTCAAAACGCTGTTGAAAAGACTTTGACTCACATCCACAACAATACATAGGAAGTTTGGCTTTTCTGTATATACAAGGTATATTTTAAGTATAAATATTTGTGACTCAACCAAAAAGAAACAAACCTCTATCCCTTCGCTCGCAAATTTTCATTCGAATGACTAGAACAATAATATTTTCAAGTCAGCCCTTAAACCCATTCCCAAACGACAAGGCGTCCAAAAATTCAGAAAAATGCAATTTAGGCGCCATTCTTTCGAAGAAATGCTCTGCTCGTGGATTCAATTTTCTTTCGATATCGCAGTGCTATTTTTTCGAGTTCTTGCGAAGTAGCGTATAGTACCCAATAAATTCCTATACCTATTCCTGCACCAAAACCTACGCCGCAGCCGATACCCATGCCCAAAGAGATTGGAAAGCCCATGAGCTTAGCCACGGCTACAGTATTTTTCAGAAATCAAGACCTGTCGATAGAATAAAACCTCTCTTACGAACTCCTGAGCCAAAACCCAAACCGATACCGTAGCCCGATCCACAACCGCAAAAAAATCCACCTCCAAATCCTGTTGCTTTCGAAGCTCTCCGCTTTTCTCTTTGTCTTTTGCTTTCCTTCCATGCCACCATGTCTTTGTAAAAAATCTTCTACAGTGGCCACTTCTCTAATCAGGAAACAGAGGGCAGTTGTTAATGAGGAGAAAAGTGTTTTGGAAGGTTATCGTGTTGTAGATTTTCAGAAGTTAACCATTAGTAAATGGTTACCGTTTATAGTCTCTAAAACAATCAATGAGAAATATATTAGACGCAGTTATCCTGTGGTACTTGATGTCTTTGAAACAAAGCGTGTTTGTTATGGTGAACAGAAAAGCTTGTATTTGAACATCAGTTGTAGGGTCTTTACAGCAATTACATTAAAAGTAACCAAAGTCTATTACTAACTTGTAAAAAAATATCTACTGTCATTGGTGACATCTTTCACGCTTGAAAGCGAACTTCGAAGAAAACCAAAAATTCCCCCACATAAGGGAGTAGCCGAAGGCAGATTCCAAACCAACACAATGATTGCCCAAACAATAAAAGCTAAGATTATAAAAACTTATTCGTAACGTTCGGAAGACGACAAAGAATGTTTGTCTTGTCCTTTGTGCTGCCTCTGCAATTCCTTTCGTTTCTTTCTTTTCATTGCCCTACAGTGTAAATAGTAAATATAAAGTTCACAAGAAACCGTATTAAAGCTAACCTTTTTTTGGTCTTTTGTTCTTCTTTTAAAATTCTTTCTTTACGTTCATTTTCAAATAAATATCTTTCCCGTTCCTACGTTGCAGGTCAACAATTTGTCAGACACAGCCGCCATAAGAATAACTACCTCTTGCGCTTGTCTTTCAAGTTCTGAAAGTCGTTCCATTTCCTTTCTTTTCAGTTTCCTATAAGTGTGAAAGTCACCGCTACCCGCTCCAGCAATACTTGACGTTGCACTCTGAGCTTCTACTTCGCGCGGGTCGAAAGGTATCTTATAATTGTCTTTCACCGTTGTCGAGTTAAAAGAAGCCGACATTTTTTCTATTTCAGACGGCAGAAAGCGTCCTTTGCAGGCTGTTATCGCCTTTAGACAAAAGATTTTCTGGTTGTGTCAATGCAAAACAAATGATAGGAAATGCAAAGATTAGTGAATGAGCTTCCAGTGATTTAAATTTCATTTCATTGGGACTTGAGAATTTCTTCAAACTGATAGTTTTGAAGCAAGAAAACAAAGTCTTACAGTCTCTTGCTGATTTTTACCCACTCATTCTTATGCCATTCATAATTTCTCGAACAAGAAATCAGACAAAATTCAAACATTTAAGATTCCTTTACAAATTTGAAATGATTTGGACGTTTTTTTAAGCCTTTTCAACGTATTCAAGTTATGAATTACAAATACAAAGAGAAAATCTATTTGCGTATGACAAATTTTCTTTTCTCTTTTCAAAGTTACCATTGATTTATGTTTGCTTACAGTAAACTTGTATGTCTGTAGAGATAAATTTCCAATCCGAGGTCTTTTGGGTTGTTTTATTTGTTTTGACGCTATCATTCAATTTCATGGTGCATGGCTGAACCTATACAGACACAGACCGACAAGGCGCTAAAATTGTAGCAAAATTTTTGAAATGCAAGTCAAGTTAGAGGAGGCCAAGATATCTTGTCGTTGGACGTGGAACACAAAGGATGAAACTTGTGGTATCTGCCAAATGCCTTTTGACGGTTGTTGTACCGACTGTAAGATACCTGGGGACGACTGCCCAATAGGTAGGTCCGTACTTCCCGGGTTGAAGAAAGTTTTATTGGTTTGCTCTTAGTTTGGGGACCATGTGAGCACAGTTTTCACTTGCACTGCATCCTAAAGTGGCTTAGTAGTAAACAACATTGTCCTCTTTGTAGAAGAGAGTGGCAGTTTAGCTAACTGGAAAACGAAAAGTGAAGTTGCGCCCAGCAGTGGTACACAAATTGTTTGTTTCGTCTTTCAAAGAATCGAGTGGATATAGGCCTTTTATGTTGTTAGCTAATTTGAAAACAAGTTAAACTCCTTGTAGAATAAAAATTCCTCGAGTAGTTTGTGTATTCTTTGTTTCTTTCTTAGCGTTTGCGACATATGGCCAGTCCTGATGATACCTGATGCTCACCATATTCCGCACTGGTTGTTGCTCATTCAATGCATCTGTTCGAGTTATCAATGACTGATACATTCACAAATGGTAAATCCAAGACATTTAACTGCAAGTTATGAAATCTAAATATTAAATGATACAATCCTATTATACATATGTATATATGTTCCCAAATTTATAAGGCCGAAATAATCAACTAGTCTACACTTTGTTATATTTCGCTGCAAAACTTTGCAGTAATTTTTCTATTCATAATCATATCTTCCCTAAACCAATGATATTCCTTTTCATTTCGAACTCGAATCAGCTCTATTCTCGTACACGAAGCTTTGAGAAATCCAATTCCTTTGAAGGTGAATCATTAGACAACCTCATCCTCCGTGGGAATCTTCTGGACGGCTTCCCTTCACTGTCTGCTGACTCTTCAACGTTTCCTTTGTCTTCATTTCTAACCTTGGAAAAATCTACTTCCCTTCTTCTGTTTCCAGGAACAGAAGATATAACTTGACTGCCACTGCGCAGTTTTGAAAGATCAATCTTGTCTTCTTCCTTTCTTTGAGACCGAAAACCTGAAACATCTGTTTGTCCGTCTCGTCTCAGATCCCCAAAATCAACTTCTCTGGTCTCCTTTGTTTTATCCTTCGTTTGATTAACAGAATCTTCAATAACATTTCTACCACTTCGAGCTTTGCTAAAGTCCACGTCCTTGTCCCTTCCATTATCCCTTTCTTCAGCAAGGGAAATAACCTTTCCTCTACGGACGTTAGAAAAATCCTTTTTCTCTGACTCCGTCTCTTCAACTGAGGTTTCCCGCCGAAAATTTTCAAAAGTTTCTTTCTGCTCTCTGGATTGTCTTGCATTTGGACGATGAAGGGAGTTCACTGAATCTTCACCAATGACTAGAGAACCACTTCGAACACCAGAAAAATCAACGTCTCTAACTAGTTGATGTCGTTCAGCTGTTTCACTTGGCTTTTCAATAGATTTTCCTTGTCTGGCCATAGACCAATCTATTTCTCGTCTCCCCTCTTCTTCCATTCCTCTCAAAGAGTTTCGCTTCTGGTCACCTTCCATTTCTTGTTGTTGCTCTCCTATGTCTCTTCTTGTTCCCCTAAAACCTTCCCTACGCATTCTACTGAAATCTTTTTGATTTTCGAGAGGTCCACTAGTTAAAACAGCCAACACTAAGTAAAAAATATAAACTCTGAATATCTTCCTTACCCCTTGGGTGCTGTTGGTAACGACTGTAATTCATAGGGCTTCAAAGGGTCTAAACCCATTGAGGCGTTGAACTCTGCTAGTGAAACTACTTTCTTCTCCTTCTGTTTCTTACCCATCTTTCACCTGACGTGTTGTTTTCGAAACCCAAGTGAAAAAATGTTCAGTCGCCGTTGATGGATTGATTTCTAATGACCAATCACATGACAGCATTAGTCTTCTAATGAAGAAACATTTGAACAAGACTTTCAATACAATCTCTTTCTTCTCCACATAAACAGAACAAAATGCTAAAATAGAAATTTGCTGAAAATATTGCTTTGAAATATTCAAAATCATAGACGAGCAATTAAAAGAAAAAGGTCTCAGAAAAGCCATCTCTTTTAGACTTGCATCATTGCATCAAAAGGATGAGTTGCTTTTAGGTTATTCTACATTTTACAAACGACAAGTTTGGAAAACATACAGAGTAAAGTTAAGAGTATTACATAAAATTACCAAAATGACTGGTGAAAACGGTGGATTCGTTTACATCATATAATTTCTATTGGTCGGATGCCTAAAGCAAGCCCTTCTCGAAATGTAAATAAAGACATTTGTAGAATTTTGTTGATTTGGAAAGCTTTTTCGGTTGAATGAAACTCTTTGTCTAGGGAAAACGACCCAATGTCAGATTATTGAGGTAAAGGTGAACCATATTAAGAAAACACATAGACAAGCTCAAAAAGAATTCTCTTAACAACTGCAACAACTTGCAAAATATCCATGTTGTCCCACACGTGATGATGAAAGCAGCTGACTGCCGCCTAGTATTTTCTGCTTAGTGAACAAGCACTATCATCACTTAGCATTCGTTCTAAAAGTGAATACAAACATGTCATGTTTTGTCCATGAAGGATGAAACTTTTCTGGACTGATATTAGAATGCTCTAGAGATGTATTGTCTTTTCTCTGGATTGAATATCAACTCAGTGGGAAACGAGACTTGTGAGGAGAGATTGAATTTCATCAGCCAACTTGCTGTTATCGGACGCATGGTGAGAACAAACAGCGCTTGGACTCGTCTGTGTAAACTTGGTTGACACACTGTTGTTTTTAGGGCATTCCGAAATTCTATCGTTGGCTTTCAGAACGTTTTCCTGTTATCAACCAGGAGCTTGAAGTAGACTATGAGTTTGACAACTTTTATCTGGATATGAATGGTATCATACACCTTTGTACCCACAATAACGCAACCGAGTTAATAACTCTGAATGTAGAGGAGATGTTTGAAAGTATTTTTGAATATACAGATAGGTAGGAATGTATTTTTATAAAGAAAAAGAGATACTGAACCGTAAAAGACTTTATAGGATCGTAAAACCCAAAAAACTATTGTTTTTAGCTGTGGACGGTGTTGCCCCCAGAGCCAAAATGAATCAGCAGCGTAGTCGTCGTTTTCGAAGTGCAAAGGATGCAGAAAAGTTGCTAGCTGAGGTAAGGTATCCTTTCGCAAGCAGTGAAGAGTAGACAGTTACGCATACCTTTTTCACAGGCTATTGAACGAGGGGAGGAAATAAAGGCGAACAGTCGTTTTGACTCGAATTGCATTACTCCAGGGACAGAGTTCATGCATGTTTTAAGTGAACGTTTCAAGGAATGGATTTCCTTCATGACACAAAATGATCCAGCGTGGCAACAGGGTTGTGACGTGATATTTTCAGGACCAGATGTTCCGGGAGAAGGAGAGCATAAAGTTATGGACTATATTCGTTCTCAGACAAATATCGACGAGGAGTTTAAAAATCGAAGGCATTGTTTGTATGGTTTAGATGCGGACTTGATTATGCTTGGCTTAGTGACTCATTTTCCTCATTTTTCCTTACTTCGAGAGAAGTATATCATTCGAAAAAAGTCCAAGGATGACAGTGTTTCCAAAAACAGACCTAGATTTTTCTTTGAAGAGTTTCATTTCTTACAGTTGGCTCTTTTGAGAGATATGTTGTATTTGGAATTTAAACCCGTTAGCGATACGACTTTACCATTTCCTTATGACCTGGAAAGAGTCGTTGATGACTTTATATTGATGTGTATACTAGTTGGCAATGATTTTTTACCAAACGTGCCGCATTTAGATATCAATACTGGAGCATTGAACATCATATTTACCGTCTACAAGTCCTTGTTACCAAAGATGGGAGGTTTCTTGACAGACAAGTTTCGTATTCATCCACAACGTCTGGAATTATTTTTCCAAAGGATTGCTCAAGCAGAGAAGGCCTATTTTGAGAATCGAGCAGTTGAAGACAACGAACCCAGTTTCTTTGGGGATGGTTATCGTAGTTATTATTATCAACAAAAGGCTGGTTTTGATCCAGAGAAAGAACCTCATAAACTAAGGGAGTTAAGTCAGAAATATTACGAAGGTCTTCATTTTGTGTTGCAATACTATTATAAAGGCTGTCCAAGTTGGAAATGGTTTTATCCAAGTTTCTATGCGCCATTGGCATCGGATATGGTCCATTTGAGTGAGATGAAAGTTGTATTCCAACAAGGCCATCCTTTTCGCCCTCTTACTCAGTTGTTGGCTGTTCTTCCTCCGGAAAGTTCTTCTTTCCTACCCGATCCTCTTCGAGATTTGATGCTGAGCGATCTTTCACCATTAAGCGAATATTATCCACCCGACTTTGAAATAGATATGAATGGAAAACGAAATAGCTGGGAAGGAATAGTGCTGATTCCATTTATTGATGAAAATCGTTTGTTGAATGCTATTGCGACCATTGACACTTCAATGGAATTGACAGAGGAAGAACAACGAAGAGATAAAGAAGGAAAGAACTGGATATGGCATACAAATCAATGGTCAGGGAAGCAAATGTTGTACAACAGAAAACATTCTTATCCATCAAAACAAACGATAAGAAAGCGAAAAGAAGAGTATTGAAAGGACACTTTATAGATTTATATACAGGTTGGCAACAGAATATTATTCATATCTTTCAGTAGAACAAGTTTTTAGAAAAATGTTCTGAAAGGAAAGATAGAGATTCAGTTGCAACCCTGTTTTGTCTCATCTAGTTAACAGACTAAACCTGATAAAAATTTGTGTCTTTTATGAAAAGTTAGAGTTGACTGTAGGGGAAAATTTGCTTGCTGAAGACAAACTCTGTATCTTTTGTTGTTAAGGTATTAAAGGCTGAATATGTGGGTTTCTTGGTGAAACTCCGGTTCCCAGGGGATGTTATTCTGTCACTAAAAAAATAAATACCAACGGCTTGTGCAAAGCACCTGTTCTTCAGATGCACTATTATCAAATATGTTTCTACTCGTATCCAACGTTTCCATGAAAGAGAAATGTTCGATAAGATCACAAATGAAAAGCCTTTCACATCGATGAGTGTATTCTCACATTGAGGGCGCCAAAGCAAGGCAACGGTTCCATCATGTCAGGGCGTTATTATGTTGAACAAGAAGTAACAAAACTATTCCGTGTGCGCCGAACACTATTGGAAATGTTAAGGGATAGAGGATATGTAGTGTTGGAAAATGTAAGTAGCTATCAGGAGTAACGTTGTGAAACTGCTAACAAGGAAAACCCACTGCAGTCCTCTGACTTGGAAATGACCCGTGAAGAGTTTGGTAGAAGGTTTCAAGAATCCAATTATTCAAGAGACTCCCTTACAATGTTGAAGCAACATCAATCAGAACCTTCTGATCAAATATACGTGTTTTTCCCGTCCGAGGATAGAGTTAGTGTGAAGACGTTGAGAGAGTATGGATGCATCCAAGTAACGTACAGAGCACAGAGCTGATTACTTTCTAGTTATTTTGTTCGTATGGACCAGGAACGTGTGTACAAAGCGATAATTGTTGTTATTAAAAGTCTATCCCCTTTTGCCAAACAAGGCATTCAAAAGGTTTCTCCACAGTTCCAAGTGGAAGTGTTTTTAGAGATGGAACTACTGGTTAATATAACCCACCATGAGTTGGTACCAAAACACGAGGTTCTATCAACAGAAGGAAAGAGGCAGTTGCTAAAAAGATATCATTTGAAAGAGTCACAACTTCCACGTATTCTTATTACGGATCCTGTTGCTCGTTACTTTGGTTAGTGATAACACTGGATTGGTTGTTATTGGTTGTTCATATGTTATTAGGTCTACAAAAGGGTCAAGTGGTGAAGATAACGAGACCTAGTGAGACAGCTGGTCGTTATGTGACATATCGACTGGTGGTTTAGTTAACTACATATAGGATGCTTACTGTTGACTCGTTCATGTAGTCATTGTAGGAAAATATCGCTTTATTTGTATAATAAACCGAGAGATGATTACTTATCCTTTTTCCAATCCGAAATGGAAAGGCACTGAGACATTCCGTTTGGAGAGGGAAACGTGTCTTTTGATCGTTTTGTGGTGGGAATGAAGCCACTTCTTCAAACGATTCACCAAGCTGTCTAATGAAGATAATTCCTAGGACAAGCAATCAGTTTATTATGCAACCATGTTTCCTCTTTAAACGGCAGTCCTTTCTTTATTAGTCTATAGGATAATACTTAGCGCTTACCAGTTCAGAGGGTGCCTAAAACGATAGTTGAAACATGGTTCAGACTGCATTAGATAGCACTATTGTCAGTACACTGGCAAAAAGTATCGAGGAAGAAGGAAATGGAGATGACTGGCAAGCAAAACTGGAAGAATCTGCAAACTCTGATAATCAATGCGTGAGAGTTGTTATTCGTGTTAGACCTCTAAATACAAGAGAGAAAGATACTACTTTGTGCCTAAAAGTTAGTAAAGACGGTCGCAGTGTGACCATCCAAGACAAAGGAAAGCCACGTCAGTTTACCTTTGATAGTATCTTTTCGATAAATGAGAAGCAACAGAATGTGTTCAATAATGTTGCTAAGCCTGTCATAGACTCATGTTTTCAAGGATATAACGGAACGATCTTTGCTTATGGTCAAACTGGTTCGGGAAAAACTTTTACTATGCAAGGTCCTGAGGAAAGTATTCAGGAACATTCTGGTGAGAGTCGAGAACTCCGAGGTATCATGCCTCGAGTTTTCGAATACATATTTGACACTATACGAAAAGAGAAAGAAGAAAAGGGAAATATATACATAGACTATGTTGTGAAATGTACATATCTGCAAGTCTACAATGAAACTATTACAGATCTACTAGTACCTTCGAAACAGAACCTGAACGTTCGTGAAGATTCCATCAAAGGGATTTACGTGGAAGACCTTACAGAAGAAATTGTCATGGACCCAGAAGAATGTTATCGAGCATTAAGAAAAGGAGTAGCCAATCGCACTGTTGGTGCAACATCTATGAATCAAGAAAGTTCTCGCTCTCATGGTGTCTTTACTGTAATTATTGAAAGAATGGAGCAAAGACCAGACGGTATCCTTTCGAAGAGAACGTCGAGACTAAATCTAGTAGACTTGGCAGGTTCGGAGAGACAGAAGTTGGCAAAAACATCTGGTCAAACTCTAAAGGAAGCAAATAACATTAATCGATCATTAACAGTATTAGGTTATGTGATCATGGCACTGGTGGATGCTTCCAATGGAAAAGAACGACACATCAATTACCGAGATTCCAAACTGACTTTTCTGTTAAAAGATTCTTTAGGAGGAAATGCGAAAACTTGTATGGTCGCAACTGTCAGTCCTAGTGAAATTAATGTGGAAGAAACACTTTCCACCATAAAGTTTGCACAAAGAGCAAAACATATCCGTAACAAGGCTCATATCAATGAGCAAACAACGGCAAATGTCGATCAGTTACAGGCAGAAGTGAAAAAACTACAAGAATTTATTCGACAACTATTAAAGGAACGCGAGGTCTGGATTCATCATGCCACTGCAAATGATGAAGCAACTAACAAAGTTGAGCACTCTCCATCTGTGACAACAGAGATAAATATAGAAGGTACTGAACAAAACAATTTTGTTGAAGATGCTTCCGTCATTTTAAGAGACAAAGACGATATAGTGGAATCACAACCGTTATTGGGATGCATAGAAGGAACGGAAGGACGAATTATGGAAAACCGAAGATGTTTAGAAGACTTGCTTTTGGAAGTGCAAACAGAAAATAAGAAACGAGAAGACCTTTTGAAGTTACTAGAAATGACCTGCAAGAATTTGATGCAAAGAGCATCTCTTCTTGTTTTTGACAAGGATCACACTAGTGAGCATGTCGAGATAGCCGATGAAGTTGACCAGATGGATTTCAATGCCTCAGTAACGAGCATTGAAATGGAAGAGCAAATGGTGAAGACATTGTGTTCAAGAGTAGAAAGAATGATGCAGATTATACAGAATAAAGAAGAAGAGATGGAGTTGAAAGTGTATAAACAAGGAGAGAATGTGGACTTACAAGAATTTCAATCAGAGCAAGATATTCTGCAGAAAGCAATGAAGAAAGAACACAGTCATAATGTTGGTAACTGTCATAGAGACTTGTCGTTTTTAACTCCCATTCATATTGAGATTGTGGACAGTGAAAGAAATCCAAATTTTGTTAAGGAGGACTCACCAAGTCAAAATCTGTTGAACTATGATGAGTCTGTGCAGCTGAATTTTTTAAACGAATGCTTGGAACAGCTATTTCAAGTGGAAGCCAGACAAGGGGAGACAGTGAGACAAATCAATGCCGAACAGGTAAGGACTACTTCTATCTCTATCGAAGCATAGTGTTGTAATCATGGAATCTAGAATTTGTTACAGAATAGAATAGATGAGCTTAAATATACAATCAAACTTTTAAGTGACGAACTCCAAACGGAAAAGGAAAGTGCCTTCCTGGAAGGAGAGCAGGTTTTTGAAACAGAACTGGGAAGCACATCTCCAAATAATTACAGGATAGAATTGGAAGAAAAGATTGAACAACTGCAATGGAAAGTTCACTGTCTACAAAACTACAGAAACCAATTGCAGTGCCTAGTGGATAAAGAAATGAAAGAAATCAAACGACTTCGTAGAAAAGCACGACTTAAATGGGAAGAACTGATAACAGAAAGGATTATGAAGGCTACAAATGGACTTGAAATGCTTGACTAATAAGATGAATTTAGCTGAAATGATCATTTATTGATATAACAAAGGAAAAAGAACGTGCAGAGTTCGCTTTCAAGATTTGAAAGGAAATATTTGTGAAAAGTATGAGGCAGTGGTTGCCATAGCAAGAGACTAGAGTTTGTAAAAGCAAACAGTAGAGTAAACTTGCCAAAAAGTTTATTGAGTCAAATGGAACAAAACTGTATGATGTGAGCAAGATAAATGACTATGAACAGAATAAATAAAACTAATCTTGGTAATATTTATTTGGAATCCCCAAATAAACAACGATATGCTACTAGTGAATATTATACATATCTGCTAAAGCTATTCTAATATCAAAGACAACCCGGCCACTTCTTTGCTTGATGCCAATGTTGCAATGGAAAGATATTGTTAATCTGGTTCAAAGGTAGCCACTCCGTTATTTCTAATGCTACTCCACTAATGTCGCTACAAATTCCAAGAGATTTGCATAAACCTACAGCCCGTGCCCCAGCTGTAAAAGAGAAGGCTGGTAAGGGATGTTTCTAAAAGAAAATCTTTCTATGTATCCTTAAGAACAGATAAGCGTGAAGAACCTTGACAAAATAGTAAAGACTTATCTCGGAGACAAAGGTTCTAAGAAATGAAAGGTTGCACATTTATATTATTTGGACTGAGAAAATACATGAGACTGGCCAATTTAAAATTAAAGTGAAGAAAGAAACATGCATTATAGTGTCTCTTAAAAAGTGGAGTTAATTGGGCAGTCTATGTTTCAAAAAATTTAACACTTCTTCAGCTAGTTTGTATACCAGTAATCTTCTACTTGTACTGAAAATGAGATTGCTGATATCCCATTCAGTGGGTAGGTTTCAATACGCGAAGCTCTTAAAACTGGGTAAATGAATCATACGAGCTTTATGATTAAGTGCAACTGTTTCAATAAATTAACGACAAAGATGCGTTTGTGGCTGAGAATATACAAGTTAAAAAGAGGGCACTATAATACTGTCAGAGGACAGTAGGAGTGCAAAGAAAGATGGCTGAGTTGAACCCGTTGAATTGACGCGAGCAACTCGTGCCGATAAAAGATAGCCGACGACATTGGAGACTTCTTGGTCAGTAGCAGAGAGGAGGCCTCATTGTTGTCGTTCACTTCACGATAGCAAAGCCTTTAATCGAACGTTGCTGACAGCCAAACTGGTTTGCAAAGATTGTATGAAGTGGTTTTAAAAAGAGTCGACCAAAGTGATTGAGTCATGCCAGTTGTTGCCAATAAATACGGCTGTGTTTGGTGTTCTTGTTTCATGCCTTTACTGTTTATATCAAAAAAGATATTCGAGCAAAATTCCTTTCATATGATCTCCATTGAAGCTATATCGCTCTCAGTGTGTGAGTCTGCATTTATCTCTTGGATATACAAATAAACCGTCTCTGGTCCTCACCGAGAAGTGCTCGACACTTCGCCAACATTTTGACTGCTTTCATATCCTTTTCTTAGTCCATGCATTACATCTTCTTCTTGAGCTGCGGTGCCCTGCCAGGTTTGTCCACTTGGTTCTGTAGAAGTACTGCCATTTGACATTGTATCTTGACTTCCTTCTAAAATATTATTTACCACATCACCTTTGTGTTGGTCGGATTCATATTCTTGTTGGAGAAAATGGTTATTCTCCTCTGGGACAAATTGCGACTCTTTGGAATGCATTTGTTCGGCATTCAAACCAACTCCTGCATCAGCTTCTTCCCCTGTCCGCTGTCTATCTTCTGGGAAATTACTAGTTCCTTATATGACCTTATTCAGCATTTGCTTTTGGAGATTGTGAAGAAAAACAGATACCTGAACCTGAATCAACGCTCAGTTCATCTCTACCATAGGATGAAGAGGATACATGTAAAGTGTACATGAATAAAAACACCATAGAGATGCAAAAAATTAAGACGATTCTTTTCATTTTGTATATAGAAAAAGATGTCATTGTTTTTGTTGAAAGCATAATACAAACAATTTGAAAAAAAGACAAGTTAGGAATGAGATCATTTCTTCATAAAGGTTTTCCTCCTGGCGCCAAAGTGCAAAGCATTTTTTCCTAAATTTTCAGCATGGCCTCTGCGCAGAGACGAAGAAGGAGGAAGAAGGCCATCTACCAGAGCTCACAGACAGGTGACAAAATAGAGAGTGCTTCGCCTGAAGTCCACCCGAAGTATTTAGCTCAGCGTTTTCGATTATTCAGCTTGTTTGATGAAGGAATAAGGCTTTCTGATCCAGAAAGTTGGTATTCTGTGCTTCCAGAGAAAATTGCAGCACACGTAGCCTCACGTTGTCGTTGTGATGTGTTAGCAGACCCTTTTGCAGGTGCAGGAGGATCGACCATACAGTTCGCAAAGACGTGTAATTTCGTTATTGCCATAGACATTGTACCTTCTAAAGTGTATGACGCTAAGCATAACGCACAGATTTATGGAGTAGCAGACAAAGTCGACTTTATTATTGGAGATGCTTTCCAACTGTTTCCAGGACTAGCAAAGAAAGTTGATGTTATGTTCTTGGCACCGCCATGGGGTGGGCCTGACTATGAAAACGGTGACTTTTTTGACTTTAAACGATTTGTATATGATATCAGCACAGTCCTGGATGCAGCAACAAGGGTAACGCCAAACGTGGCTATTTCTTTACCTCGTACTTGTTCACCTCGACATATTGCTGAGCTTGTTCCTGTTGGACAATTTTTGGAAGTTGAATATAACTACTTAAATGATAAGTGCAAGACTATCACAGTATACCTTGGGAACCTTATTGACAGGAAGCTACTTATGAATTCGCTATCCTCTGTCCAGTCTTTTTCTACCATGCAAACAAGACAAAACGAAGAAAGTTTACAAGATTTTGAAACGACAGACAATGTTCTGATGATCTAAACTAGTTTTAAAGCTTATCATAGTAATTGTCGATACCGGGAATTTCTTCTTTCAATCCTTTTCTCTTGCGAATGTTTCGCACAATCTCTGCAACCTTTTCACCAGATTCCCGAGGATCACCAGCCACCAGTTGCCAGTGATCAAATACACATTGTGGGAATGCCTGGCCTGAAGTAGCTGAACGTAAATCTGCTGTAAACCCAAAAGACTCTGCTACCGGTAGATAAGCCTTCACATTAAACAGAGGTGTTCCTGGCCTCTGTGCTTCTTCAAACACATGTCCTCTCTTTCTGTTCAACACGCCATAAATGGCACCAACTGCTTGTTCAGGACACTGAATTTCAACCAAATAGACAGGCTCCATCATTCGAGGTTCTGCCATTAACTGAGCTCCATAATAACATCTTCTGGCAGTCGGAATGATTTGACCTCCACCTCGATGAATGGCATCTGTATGCAAAGTTACATCCAAAAAGTTAAAAGCAACGTTGCGCATGTTTTCGTCACATAGAGCACCTTCTTTGGTAGCATGTTGGAATGCTGCCACACAAGAATCTTTGATTTCATTCAAATATTGCACAGCCTTCGTTCGATCCATTAAAAGATTAGGGCCTGTGGTTTCTGGACCAAATGCCCAAATCTTTCTTGCCGCATCTTCATCCATTCCATACTCATCTCGGAGTACTTTGGCTCGTTGTTTTGGTTCATCTCGGGGATTAATCTTGCCTTCTTCAATGGCTTCTGCTAATCCTTCTGGAAGTGGTTCAGCATAAACATAAAGACGATTATGTTTGTTAGGTGACTTGCTTAGACAAACAGCAGTTTCTTGGGGATTCGGCTTTCCTACCACTGTTTCACGAAATGAAACCACAGGTTGTGATACTCGAATCTCGGCTCCATTCATATATTCTTCTTGAAGATCTTTCAGACAAATCTCTAAATGTAACTCTCCAGCACCAGCAATAATATGTTCTCCTGATTCTTCAATGATGCATTCCACAAGAGGATCGGATTTTGAAAGTCTCTTCAAACCTTCCACCAACTTGGGTAGGTCACTTGGATTCTTCGGTTCTACTGCCACACGAACAACAGGAGACACTGAGTACTTCATATTTTTCAAAGGAAATGCTTCTTCCATGTCCGTAATGGTACCCGACTTCACCAAATATTGGTCCAATCCAACTAAGCCAACAGTATTGCCACAAGGAACCGATTCCACTGCCTCGGTTTTCCTACCCATCATTAGAAGGGTTCTTTGAATGCTTTTCAAGAAGAGATCCTTCTTGGTTCCTGGCTCATAATTAGGACCAAGGATTCGGACCTAATGAAATGGCAACGTGTGAGAAAACAACAAAAAGCAATTAACGAATCTTACCTTCATGCCTGTCTTCACTGTACCAGAGAAGACTCTTCCAAATGCTACAAATCTTCCTTTGTCAGTTGCAGGAACCATCTTGGAAATATAAACCATAAGAGGACCATTTGGATCACAATTTCGAATAGCAGTTGCTGCAGTATCATCTAAAGGACCTTCATAAAGGTTTTCCACTCTGTATTTTTGTGCAATTGCTGGTGATGGAAGATGCATAACCATCATTTCTAACAAAGCTCCATCTGCAGGAAGCCATTTTTGCAAGACTCTCTTCATCAATTGCTTTTGACGAAGTTGACGGTCTTCAGAAGTCAATTTAATTCCCAAGCCCTGAAGTATTTTATCGAGGTCTTCCACCTTATCCGACATGGCAAGGTCTATGATTTTCTTAATAGGTTTTATAACAAACTCATTGAAACCTCTCTCTGATCCACCTTCTTGCCGTTTCGTCCATTTCTTTCCAGCTTTGTCATAATAATTATTTCCCCATAGTCTTTCCGTCATTTTCTGTTCATCGATGCCTAACTTTTTGGCATACATACGTGCCATTCGAGGAAGTGTAAAAGCCCAACCATGAAGACCAGCAGAAAATGCCACAGTTCCTTGTTCAGGAGAAACTTGAACATCTCCTAACTTTTCATCCTGATATGTACTAATAATGACATTGGCATTCTCAATCACACGCAAAAAGTTCTGATACATATCTTCTGCCTCTAACTGTAACTCTAAGAAAGCACGATCCAATTTGTTGATAGCAAGCACAGGTTTGATACGTTCCGTAAGAGCCTGACGTAAGACAGTTTCAGTTTGAACACAAACTCCTTCTACACAATCAACAACAACCAAGGCACCATCCGTGACACGTAGAGCGGCTGTTACTTCTGAAGAGAAATCGACGTGGCCAGGAGAGTCAATTAGATTGACCAAAAAGTCCCTTCCTTCCGAGTCTTTGGGGAGATTGACTTCAGGAGGTATGTGGAAGTACAGTGAAATACCGGTGGACTTGATAGTAATGCAGCGTTCTTGTTCATCTGCACGGGTGTCTGTCAGACGCGTGTCACCTGCGGCTTCAGTTGCAATGATTCCTGCAGCCGCTACCAAAGAGTCGGTCAAGGTTGACTTGCCGTGATCTACATGTGCAATAACCGACATGTTTCGAATGTTGTGTTTCTTGGTCATTTGATGCCATAACTCGTCTATTGTAAAGTTAACCTAGAAAACAGGTGTAAGCGTGTATAGAAAACACACTGAAGCTTTCCATGAAACATTGCTTACCATCTTTTAAACTCGAGCACAACCAATCACAACCAAATATACGAACGAGGAAATTGTTATCCCACAAGCGATGAATGCAGCGGCAGTCGGCGGTGATAAGTGAGCGAGCGGCAAGAAATGGATCAAGAGACAATGCGATTCTATAGATCAACAATATAAGAACAAGAAATAATGCCATGTATGATAGGCTTGAAGGGAAAGTACCTTCAAACTTTAATAAAGTTAGTGAAAGGAAAAGATAATGGCAGGAAACAAATACTTGTTCGTTTGTTTGCAAGTGTGTTAGAGCTTTGTTTAGGAACGTATAAGAATGATGCTTTACTAAATAACAGTCGACAGACTTTGACTCTACAAAGTGATAAAAGTTAGTCCATTCTATTGATATCGTTTCTATTTCTGCGTTTATATACCAAGAAAGACTTGGAGAATATTGAGGAAAATGTTCATTACTTAAATAGCATAACGAAGGACTGCACTCACATCACTCAGACGTTTTCGAAACGACGAAAACTATTGTGTCTCTGGTGAAATACTAGTATGAAGTCCTTATGATTGAATCTGAGTCTTCTGAAATATTGTGATAGTCACTTGTAAGAAATTCGTTTTGGTATGTAAAATTCTGTAGCCTTTGTTTCTCTTCATTTCATTATTATTAAATTCTGCTTGCAATTTTCAGAATAAAATTTGGGTTGTGGGCTTCGAGGCACTTTTGATGGCGCCAAACGTGAAACTGCGTTCCTCTTCAGCAGAACCCAAGGAAAACACAAATGCCACTGATGACCCATATATAGTTAACGTGACTCCTTGCACTTTAGAGCAGCATCAGCGAAAGGTAAACTGCAAGGGAAACCCAAGTTGTCTGTTTGGTCTTGGAGAAAATTCATCAGAGGGGGTTATGCAAACCAACAAAACATCAAAGAAACTGTACCAATCTGCTCGAGTCAAAAAGAGAACTGAAGAAGTACCTTTTGCAGGTCTTCGAAACTTGGGCGCAACTTGTTATGCCAACGTTGTTTTGCAAGTATTATTCTTTCTGCGTCCCTTTCGAGAAGCGATATTAAATACAAAAATATCACCACAAAACGCAGCGTTAAGCTCAAGTGAATCTACCAATGGGACTTTAGTGAGAGATGTGTCGCAAATGGAAAATTCGATGACTGAACTGCAGTTTCTGTTTGCACATCTGCAGGGTTTTCAAGGTTCGGCTGTCTCGCCCAAGAAATTCTTGGAGGCTCTTGAGTTGACTACTTTTGTGGAGCAAGATATTCAGGAATTTAGCAATTTATTGTTATCTCTAGTTGAAAAATACTTTCAGAGTCTTCCTGAGGGCAAATTCAGTTCTTTAATACCAAATTTATTTAGAGGTTCGAGAAGATATGTCACAAAATGTCAGGTTTGCGGTGAAGTGTCTCAGGCATCTAGAGAAAGTACAAAATTCACTGAATTACAGGTTGCAGTTTACAAGCCTTGTTCCATTGTGGAAGCACTTCAAAATTTAATATCTGAAGAAGTACTCACTGGAGACAATCAGTTTCGTTGTGAATATTGTTGTGTAAAGAGAGATGCCACACGTAAAATGGTGTTTGATAATCTGCCACCGATATTGATTCTACAGTTATTGCGAACTACTTTTATTGTTAACACTGGCGAAAGGAAGAAAACGCATGCCAAAGTTTCCTTTGAGAAAAGTTTAAATTTTCATCGAATACTCGAATTGCCTGAAGAAGGTGGAATGCATCACCTTAAAGCGATTTGTTACCATCGCGGTGGAAGTGCGTACAGTGGACATTATACTGTTCGACTCTTTGACGACCACAGTGGGAGTTGGTTCGATTTTGATGATATTCAAGTAACACGTGTCACCTCAACTTCCGAAAAAGGCTTTTCTACTCAGAACGACACTGAAACAGTTGAAATTAGTGATAGAAGAAAGCGTTTCAAGGTACAGTCGGAAAATAATGAAGCATCTGTAAACTCCGACCAAGTCACTTTGCATTCCACGAGTGCGTGTATGCTTGTGTATGTCTATGAAGACCCTTCCTATCGGTGTGGAGATATAAAAGAAACTATTTTGCCTGAATTTTTAAAGACTTTGATAGAGAAAGAAAACGATACTCTTAATGAAACTTATTGGCTGGAAAAAGAGAAAATTGATAGAAAAGTAGCATGGTTGGAACAACGAAAGTCTGAATATTTGAATTTGTTACCATATCTTCCAGTTTTTCCTGAGTCTAAAGATACAAATTCCTCAGGATACAATTATATTCCTACTGATTGGCTAAAACGATGGGTAGTTGTGAAGGACGAGGAGTTGGAACCTATTGACTGTTCACCCTACATATGCACCCATGGTTTCCTCGGTCCTTATTCAATAGATAAGGTCAAGAGAGTCGGAAAGGAGGCCTTTGATTTCTTGGTGAAGAAGTACGGAATACGTTCTTCTGGTCTTTTTGGTCCAGAATGTCATTGTACCGAATGTTTAAAGATCTTTGAAGAAAGAAACGTAAAAGCTTGTTTTTGGAAGTTGAAGAACGATGAGTTTATTACTGCGTATGAAAATTATGAACTTGAAGCGTTTCACAACGAGAACGTTGTTAACAAATCATGTCTAGTCGACAAGACGTTTCTGAAGAAGTGGAAGAAAGTATCAAAGAGTTGCCGATCGGATATTGACTTTATGGAAAAAATGTCAAAGTTAGTGCAGGAGCAATGCTTTTCAAAGCATTGTATCCACGAGAAACTGAATCAAGACGAGTGGTTAGGTGTTAGTGATTCTCTAGGTGAACATTTTCAAAGTTTGCTGAACTACATAATAGAATTCTCTGCTTTTGACGGACCATTACCGGTAGACAATATTGTGGTCTTTGTCAATGAAACGCAATCAGTATTTTGCGAAGAATGTGAGGGAAAACGACAAGATAAACAAGAACAAGTCCTTGGGATTCGGCAAAGAAGAAAAGAAGAAAAACAAAATATGGCAGAGTTGTTGAAACCTAAATATAGTCTTCAGCTAGTCAGAGTGTTACTGCAACATCTGACTCGCAATCATGAAGACGACGACTCATCAGCCAGCAGTAGAGAAACCTTTTATCTTCTATCTTCTTCCTGGCTTGAGCAATGGCTAGATTTTGTCACCAGTGGCGAAAATAGACCACTTGTTTCTCCATTAGATGGCTTATTCTGTGTTCACGGACTCCTGTGGTATAGTGTCGAATCAGCGGATGATTTATTCGAACGTCGTATTTCTTGTGTTTCGTCAACTTGTTGGTCGGAAATTCGTAAGCGTTACTCGGGTGATGCATGTTTGAACGATGGTGTCAGTATACTCTATGATCAGTCTGCGAGTTCTAATAGCATAACTCCAAGATTTTCTATTCCTTGTTGTGACATTTGCCGGAGAAAAGAAAAAACATTGGAAAGAAAGGAAGAAGTGGAGCTCATACTGATAAAAGTGCAGTCTACAGAAGAAATACTGGACAAGAAAGTACTTAATGAGGAGACTTTAAAATTTTACTTTTCTTACGCCAAGAGTGAAATGATGACCACAAGAAGGTCCAAAGTGATACGTATTCGGTGCAATCCGCAAAACACAATTTCACAACTAAAGTTAATTATTTTCCAATATACAGACATACCTCCTGCAGCACAGCAACTATATGAAAACAAGAATGAAGGATTATGTCGGACTTCATCTTTTCTGAACGAGTATAGTATTTATGATGGTTCCATTCTGTTTTTATGTGTGGATCATTGTCAAATGGAGTTTGGTGTACAGGATTTCTATGAGTTACCAGATTATTCGCAGATTGAGTTAGGATTTGCTGGAACGCAATTAACGAATTTATGAGGCAAGGTGCAGTTGTTTTTGTGGAATAGGCTTACCCAGTCTTTGATGCATCATTACCTTACCGTTATTTGCAAGAATACAAGATCTGTTTATGGTGAGAATCCTTTTTGTTAGAAGAATTATGCTTTCAATCGATAGGTCGTTGGTTTAATCTATTCCGCGAATGTTGAATACAGTGGAGGTTTCATGCATAGAATTCAGCCAATGTTTACACAGGAATACTTGAGAGTTTTCTCTTTTCAAATATATCAACCAAATATTGTTCCGATATGGTGCTCTTGGATCATCTGCTCTATCGATGTGATTGTTCTGTTGTTATTGTATGAGACGAAAATTTATGCGACCTTTTGATTGCATATGAAGGGCACAAATCATAGGTGTCACTTACAAATGGAAACAATCCATAACTTTGTTTTCCAAAGAGTCGTACAGGAGAACATCATTTAGGTCAAATGAAGATGATCTCTTCTTGTAATTAAACTTTCATATAACAGTTAGGTTATCAGAGATTGAACAAGTTTTCCAACAATTGCAATCTTAAAGGCTACAGGGACTTGCAAACCATTTTCAAAAGTGCCGCCTCTGCTAGCTTAGATATTCGGACAAGTCTATTGGGAGTCATCAATAACTTTGAAACACTAGTCATTAAACAAAGCATTGGAAAACCTCTTTCGTCATGCCCAAATTTGTTAATCACTTATAGATTTTTTAGCTCGAAATATAAATTAAGTTCACGAACATGCACAATGAAATCTCCTGTTCCGAATGCTATTCTTTGTCCACTAACAGCTTCAATAGTGGCTTCTGGAAACTGAAACCAGGTAAACACTTCAATTTTAGTTCGACTATCTAAAGGAATCTAGTGAAACGATGAACAGTCGATCATCCCACGAAGGATTTGCACTATTTACCTTTCTACGAACACCTACACCGGGAGGTTGTGTGTTGGTTTGAATGCCCTAGAAAACAATGGTTAGTTTTTGTTGCAATTGTGTTTGTCTCAAAGATACCCGATACGGACGAAAACGAAAACTAAACAAACTAGTATTACTCTTCCAATTGTATGATACTTGAAAGTTGAGAGTGTTCTTTTGATCAACGATAAACTCCTTTACAAGGAAAACCTCATCATTCTTCAATCCGAGGCTACCACCAATAATTCGATCTTTCCAAGCCGTGTGAAACCTAAAGAATAAAAAGTAAACTTTCAACCAACGCTTCCACTTGACAACAAAATTACGTCCAATATCCTTGTTGTAGATCCAAATCTGCTCCTAGTGTCAGTTTCGTCAAGGCAAGGGGATAGAAATGTCTGCGCAATTTCAATTTAACGGATGGATCAAACTTCCAAACAAGTTGCTGAAAAAGTTTTCCAGTAATGGCATTAAGAACCAAATGAAGAATCACATAACCATCTACTTACAGGTGTCTTGAAACTAGGCAAGTTCTCATGTTCTTGAGCAGGTGGTCTATTCATTTCCAATGCCACAAGAGATAATGAGACCCATCGTTTTCTATTCGTCATGGGATGGTTGGTGAGTCGCATGGGGTGGACATCTTGTAAGCAGCAGTTATGTCCTTTGGCGTTGACGTTGAAGAAACTGTCGAATCGATTAAGAAGTTTGAGTACGTTGCGCAATGGATTGGATGAGAACGAGGAATATACACATTTTGGGTTTCGTTCTGTTCCAAAAAACAAAAAGGTGTGAAACAACTTTTGTGTTATTGGCGTCTCTGGTACAATGGAAATAGACTTCGATGGTAGGATCTGTATTTAGTGACGTTGCTGAGAAATATGACATTATGAACGATCTGAGTAAGCATAGAAAACCCAGAAAGTCGTGTTTTGAGTGTTTGATTGTTTTTAGTGTCTTTCGGTATTCATCGCTTATGGAAGGATAGTTTTGTTCAGTGTTTGGGACCTACACCGGATATGAGAGTGTTGGTATGTATTCTCGGCAGTCTTTTAATGTGCTTCTGAGGTGTTTTAGGATGTTGCTGGAGGTACTGGTGACATTGCTTTCCGAATTGTGGAGAAGAAAAGGCAGCAGCTAAAGTCTCGTAGAGATAATGACATCGAAGTAGAACCAGTAGTAGTAAGTCATTTTTGTAATTCGTTGAACATGTTTATAGTGAAGACATGAATAGGTAGTTGATATCAATGAGAACATGTTAAGGGTGGGAAGAACACGAGCCAAGGAAAGGGGATATGGTGAGAAAGAAGTGGTGTTTGTTCAAGGAAATGCTGAGAAACTGCCTGCTTCAAGTGAGACTGTTGTAAGTTTATTATATTCCTACTTGAAGTAGCAAGTGAATAACTTGAAAAGGATGCTTATACTATTTCTTTTGGGATGAGAAATGTTACCCGTCCCGAAGCAGCCTTGGCGGAAGTATGTTATATTAGAGTTGGAGATATTTTTCTTATTATTGTACTTGGTCTAGGCGTATCGAGTATTACGTCCAGGTGGAAGGTTTCTTATGTTAGAATTCGGAAAGGTTGAAAATCGTTAGTATTCTTTCAGGAGCAGTTGGGCGCTTTTTATGACTTGGTATATGATTATTTAGAATTATTTCATTCCATCTACGATTGGTATTCTTTTTATATGATACCATTGATTGGTCAATTGGTAACAAACAACAGAGACGCGTATCAGTACTTGATTGAAAGTATTCGGCAGTTTCCTTCTCAAGAGGTATCCAAAATTCTTTGTCATCTATTTCTCAAGTTGTTCTGGTTTTTAGGAATTCGTAAAGTTAATGGCAAAAGCCGGGTTTCAAGAAATTTCTTACAGTAACTTTAACCAAGGCATTGCATGTCAATACTCTGGTTTCAAATTAATATAAAACCTATATAGGATTGTTCAGTTTGTATCTTTAATTTTTAGTCCTCTTCGAGTAATCTTTAAAAATACTTAGACTGACTTGTGTCATTCTTTGGGATTAAAAAAACTTTGTTGAACATTTATAATGACTTTACTGAAATAACAATCCAACATTGCTTTAGCATATTCAATTGATGGTTGGGCCAACGTGTCAGTCATAAGAACACGTATATTAGAGTCAATTATGTAGCAAAATAAATGATTTTTTAACGCTGTAACAGCATAATTGTTCCATGAGAAGATGTCTAAATGATAGTTATAAACTGCAATAGAGATCAAATAATTGTTTGTTCAGCTCGGGAGAAATAATCAAACCAACTTGAGAAAATTTGAGTGCAAAGGAACGCAAAGCTTTGAGTAGCTTACCCCCTTATTCTGTTTCAGTGCATTTAAATTAATTTCTCCTGCAGTTTCATATATCCATCCTGTGTTCGAAAAACTTGTCTCCAACGTACCTATATTTCCTTGTTAGCAGCCTGCCTCATATACGATCTATTGCCGGCATTTGAATTCCAGGCGACAAGTCATTTGAAGCTATATGTTCAGTGATATGACACCATGAATTTTACTTTGCTGCATTTACAGAATCCCTTATTGTCTCAACTAGTTTATTCATAGTAAATATATGTCAGACTGTTGTCATCTTTTTTGGGCCTTTGTTTTCGTCTTGCAACATAAAGCTTGTTTATTCGGTAAATGGTTTCAACGAAACAATTTTTTGTCTTTCTAGTTTATATTTGAACTCGTTTTTTCATATGACTCTTACATAGTGTCTTGAAACTTGTCATTCTATAGATATAAGAGCTCCTGAATCAACGTGTTGAACAATCCGTGAAAAAACTTACTAAACAGTGATAGCTCTTCTAGTGCTTGAAAGACCATTCTTTTAATATAAATTTGTATTGTTCAACAATTAGGAGATTCCTACTTGCTACCTTAAGTCTTTCAAATATTTTGTGATGCTTGGAGGATACACTGTCGCAAATGTATTTCGTATGGCTGCCAAGTCACTTTTAAACTCCTTCCGATGCTTTCGAAATTGCATGGCAAGTGTTCTACAGCTTTCCATTCTTTTATCTGTGACTGATTGAAATAATACATTTTTAGAAACAGATTGATAAATGCACAAAAGTCAAACAGTTCAAAGCCATTTCAACAACATGTAGAAACCAAACTGCTACGTTGGACGACAATTTTTGCCATTTCATTTCAGTACAAGTATAAAAGTCCTCTTTTCGAGGATAATAGAAAATGTCAAGTGGAAAAGGAATAACTGAGTCACTTGAAGTTCTGGTGACAGAAGCTACAGGAAAAATAGCATATAGTCTCTTACCTCTAATAGCAGGAGGAGAAGTATTTGGTGCTGAACATCCCATTGGCTTGCAGTTATTTGATAGACAAGCCACAGAGTCCTCGTTAAAAGGGGTTGTTATGGAAGTATATCTCTTGTAACTTCTCTACTGTTTATTCATTTACGAGTTTTGTTCTAGTTAGAAGACGGTGCGTATCCTCTATTAAGTTCTATCGAGTATGCGAATACGTTGAGGGAAGCAGTCCAGAAGAGTGACGTAGCCATTGTAGTTGAAGAAACCCCAGAGATAAACCGAATTGATGAGAAGGACAATTTATTTCAGAATGCAGGTTTGTCAAAATATTATTTTCTAGTTTCACTAAGAGAGAACTGGGCAGTGGCTTTTAGGGATCTAGGAGAAGCAATCAATCAATATGCCAGAAGAGATATTCGAATAGTGGTTGTAGGAAGCCATTCCAATACCAATGCTGCCGTTTTATCGTACTTTGCTCCCAAAATTGACAATAAGCAAATCACAGCATTGTCTAGAATGGAACAAAATCGACTCTCAGCTTTGGCTTCTCGTCTCTTTAAGGTAATTTACACAAAGAAGAAGCCAAAAATTGTTAAGAATCTGAAGGTGTCCATACATGACAGGTTCCGCCTCATGAAGTGAAGAATGTTTTTGTTTGGGGTGGTTATGGTCGGAAGCAATATGCAAATATCTTGCATGGTGTGACTGGCGAAAGTAAGTTTGTAAAGGAGGATGAACTTGTGACACCAATCAAGATTGTTCATTTAGAAGCTCTAACAGAGTACTTGCTTAATGAGCCGTCTTTTGAGACTCAGTTGATTGCAGCGTGTCAAAATGGATGTACTCGTATGTCCAATGTCCATCACCTGCCTAGTCCAATGTCCGTAGCGTATGCAGTTGGAGAACATCTGAAAGACTGGTTTCTTGGAACATCAGATATTGTAAATATGGTTGTGTGTAGTGATGGTTCTTATGGTATGTTTCTTGACTCTGGAATATGAGCAAGCTGACACAAGTACTCTTGAAGGAATTCCCAAAGGCATATTCTTTTCGTTTCCTTGTCAATGTAATGGAAGCAAATCCTATGAGATTTTTCCTCATTTTCCTTGCAGTTCACTCGATGAAATTCATATAAAGAGAATTGTCAATGAGTTGCAAGAGGAGAAGGTATCTGTGATTCAATAGATGTTGCAAATATTGATTCATTTGTATTATATTTTAGGAACAAGTCTTCGCCTTTTTAAGACAGTCCAAGTTATAATGACTGTTTATATCGAAATAGGTTGTTTTTTTAATGAAGAATGATCAAAGTTAGTTTCGATCACATTTAAATAAATTTTCATCATTTGGAAAAGGATTTAGCTGCTACACTAAAAGGAATGGTTTATAAGGAAATTGTTGAACTTCCAATTGTTATCTTTTGACGACCCGTTTTCTAAACCAATGTTGATTCTGACAAACCAAACACACATAAACCTCATGGGCACCAGCAAGTAAAAATACTCTGTTTCCTTCTTTCTTTATGCTTGTCAAAAAGTTATCTGTGTTTCTCTATAAGACTAGGCGTGATAAATGACGTTTATTCCTACTGCATGTTGTTCATTTATATAAACGCGTTGACACATGTGCTGTTGCATGATTGCCAATGCTCTACTTTCAATGAAGTCATTTGATGTTCGAGTGAAAAGAAAGGTGCTAAGAAATGAGAACAGTCTGCCACTTCCGGGCAAATTTCAATTGGACATGGAAAACAACACATTTTTACTTGCATGCAAAATAACCGCAGCAAAGCATTGCCATTCTTATACTTGCGTCTTCAAAGCATCAACTGTTGCTTTTAAGAATGGCAAATTTTAGAAGAAACCGCCATCTCCGAATTGGACATTCTAAAAGTCTCCGCCTTCGAAAGGTGCCACTCCAAAGATAGGAGCTTGTTGAAAACCATTAAAGTCTGGGTACGATGGAAATTCGGGGTAAGAAGGATAGGAAGGAAACTGAGCATATGGAGAACTGCTTGAATACGTTGTCGTTGAATATGGATATCCCTTTGAATAGTCGGCAAAATCCACATCAGCGGCCTGTCCTTTGTCTTTCGAATGAGCACTACTTGTTACTTGTAACTTGGGAACAGCCGTGGTTGCCGGAATAACAGAAGCATTTCCTGATGCTGAGGCGTTGCCTGATGTTTGGCTAAAACTGAATGCTGACTCGTCAACAGGCACAGACTGAACATTAAGAGCAATAACTAAAACTAAGAAAGACAAGAGGGCGTAGGTAATGAATTTCATTTTGTTACTCGTGATAATAACAATTGGCAAAATGAGAATGGAAAAAACGCCGTATTTAAAGAATCTATGGAGACTTTTCTAGATAATGATCATGACGCTTGAAATTCGAAGAGACACATCGAATTGCTTGAGCCACGGCAGACTTGGCTGGTTCCAACAGAAGCCAAGCTATGTGTTCTCTGAAGACGTTTCCCAACGTGCGAATCGTTTCATTTTTTTCCAAAAATAGCAATTTGTTTAAGTAACGTGTAAGGCAAATGGCATTCGATCATATGAAACGACACAAATGATCGTCATTGGTCCCACTGCCCAAAGAGAGTATCATCTAGAAATAATAGTCTTTTGTTATATTACGCTCCATTAGAATGGATAAGGAAAGGTTCCACAAATATTTCGCAGACGATGCGTTAATAAGACGGATATCAAACAAGCAAGGCTGGCAGTCTTTCCAATAAAAATCCTCAAAGTTATCATTCATTGACTCGCCTTGATAGACAACCAATATTTCTATTGTTTTCGCAGCCTCAGAAGGAGTTCGCATAAAAAGGGGAAGCACCCGTTTAGAAACAGTTCCGATAATAGGAGAATGTAATATCCACTCATCGCGATAAATGTTCGTTAGGACAGCTCCAGGATGAACTGTATATACTTGGACACCTTTATCTAAATCATATCAAACCTATTATGTACAGGAACAGCAAACTCGAAAGTCCTTACCTCGTAGCTTTCTTCGTAATTCATAACCAAATAATAAGTTAGATAACTTACTTTGAGCATATGCCATCACTGGTGAATATGAGAATACCTGGAAGGAATGATCTTGGAGTCGATCAACTCGGCCATATTCATATGCAGTTGAAGTCAATATAATTACACGTGAAGGTGCACTATTGGATATTCTCCAAATTTAATAATACAAAACATGGACATATGTACACCAACCTTTTCACTAGCAATGGTACTAAAAGATAGGTAAGAAGAAAATGACTCATATGGTTGACTCCAAAGTGTAATTCCAAACCATCTTTAGTGGTCTTCTTCTTCTAAATCCAAAATGAATGAATAAAGAGTGCAAAAAAGGCGACATAGACAAACCGGTGCTTGCATGATTCCAGCATTAAGTATGAGACAATGTAGTGGCACGTTTAAGGAAATAACTCGTTCTGCCAATTGTTTAACCTCAAGTAGATCCTGAAAGTCTGCACCAAAACTCCAAAACCGTCCCTTTCAACTAGTGACTCTCAGAACGTTTCAACCAAATAGTCGCTTCTTACAGTCTCGTTGGAGAAATGCAAATCCTTTTTCAGTTTGTCAACGGTCTCATCTGCTTTCTCCAAACTTCGACAGCAAATGATTAATCGAGCACCTGCTTTTGCTAGTTTGTAACAAAGAGCATAACCTATTCCAGAATTACAGCCAGTAACCAGTACGAACTAGGAGAACTTTGGACCGTGAGTTTTAAAGTCAAATAACCTCAAACATACTTTATTGTTCAGAGTCCTATGTTCCAGTTCAACGTTGCTTGCCATTTTCCAGCGTCCAGTTAGAAAATCCATCAATACCTATTTCATCACTGAGATACTTTTATATTTTATTTTATAAATGCTCACTTTCCACGTAACCATTGGTTTCCTAGCAAATACTTTCAGCGACTGCAATTGCACAAGAGCCATTTAGTTTCTGATAAAGTTGCTTGAATCTCTCTCCTCAGCCTCTGTTGAATGGTTGAAACCAAATCGCACAGGAGAACCATTCAAATCTCTCTTCGACTTGAGCTCCAATCTTCAAAAGGCTTTCAAGATCATCGTGGATTCTCTTCATTAAACCAACAAAATATTATTTGCAAGTCATTGTGCTATATTTTGAAAGTTAGCATTATTCAATACTTTCAATACGTAGCTAGTTTGAGGTTTTCAAGGATTGGTAGTTGCTCTTTCTTCAACAGGTGGAAGATCCTTAATCGTTCCTTCCTGAAAGTCAACAAACTTGTATAGATTGTTTACCCATTTTATACAGATCTTTTAAGTTTCTCTCAGTATTCCTTTGACACTGACTATTACTGACTACAGGCTGCATAGACTTGATATCGAATTGAGGCTTCTCTAAGACGTGTTGTATGGATATTTTCTGGAGTTCGACTAATACTTTCTAAGGAAAAACCAGGTTCCTTCTTATTCTATTTTATAAATAGTGCTCGACCAAACCTAAAAGAAACTATCAGACGCCTAGCTTAATAATAAGGAGGAAAAGACCGATGCCACAAACTAGATGGAATTAAGAGCATTTCCTCCTTATTATCATTCTGCTGTTGAATATGATATATTTCGTAAGCACACTTTATATTGCAAGTTCAAATTTCATTTTTCATTTTCCTTTTCTTTTTATGTTACCAAACTTACAGAAGGTCATGCGCTTTGCTCTAACTGTGGACAATTGTTGTCATTTCCTCCCGGTTCTGCTTTGGTTCAATGCCCGATATGCAAGACCGCATTAAGCTTAAGGCCACTCTGTAAGATAACTTTAGCGACAGTTAATCTTTTCTAACAGTTTTTCATTGAACTAGATAGCACAGCAACAGGAGGTCAAACTCGATGTTCAGGCTGCAACCAAACCATGTTGTTTCCTTTAGGCGCCACAGCAGTCCAGTGCACGAATTGTTCATCTATCACACACTGTCCTCCTCTTCAGTATTATTACTGTCGTGGTTGTGGCTTGTATTTAGCTTATTGTGTCTCAGAAGAGACAAAAAGTGTGCTTTGCACCATTTGTTATACCTTACAAGATATCGTCTCTATAGATATGGAAAAATACAGTCTTCAGTATGGGGAACGAAGAACAAGAGTTATCCATCAACTCTCTCCACCAGATGTGACAAGTTTTGAGTATCCAGTGTCTGATGGAATGCCATCATCTGTAATAACCAGTGAAGTTACAACCATATCTCAACTATCCATACATACAGACGAGGAGCAACAAGCAGAAACAAATACGGAAGTAATCCAAGGACATTCTTCAACTGACGATGAAAATATGCGTAACAATAGTTCTAACGTAATCAAAGACACGAGCAAAAACAATTTTCCGCCTATTACGCAAAGTTAAGTTTTGATAACAGAAGGAGATTTTCGGAACAATCAAGCAACCCAAAGAAAAGTTTCAGAAGACTTATCACTTCGCCTTCGGAATGTCAAGTCTGTCGTTCCCTAATTTTTTTTTTTTGAAAAACAGTCTTTCTTCCAAATGAAAGTTTATAAATGTGTCGTAAACTTACAATAGAAAAGGGAAAATCATCGTAAATTTGAAAACTTTAACAGATTATCTAGAAAGCTGTAGTGCTCTCTTTCTAGTTCCATGATTCCTCCATATTCGTTATCTCGGATACCAAAGAACATGCTTTCACAGTCCTATTACAGCCATACAAAGCTTAGCTGTCTGTCTCTTTTAAAAATATAATAATACCAACCTTAGAAAACGTCATTCCCGATATATCACCAAAGACATCTACTTCTTGTCGTTCTAGAAATGACCTGTTACTCAAGTCGTAGATATGTAGGAAATCTGCATGTTCGGCCATAGCAAAATAACGACCGTTGGAAGAAAACTGTACAGAGCGAACTGCATCCATTCTAGCAGGAAGAATAAACAAAGGTCCCTTGTCCAAGTATCTATTATCCCATATCCGACAGGTAAGATCTTGATTACCAGTTGCAAATAGGAACCCATCAGGATGCCACGAGGTAGAAAATGTGTAATCATTATGATCATCCACTACATGTGTCATTTCTTTCATTCTTGAATCCCACAACATAATTCGAGTATCGTCACCTCCTCCTAGAAGCAGATTACCGTCTGGATGAAGCGATGCATGATTGATTGCAAAGGGAAATGGAATCTTCCGCTCTAACTGAAGTGTTGATAAGTTGTAAAGGCGAACGAAGCAGTCATTACTACAACAGTAAAAGCTACTTAGAGTTCCGTCGTTGTCTTCTACGGCAACCAACGCATTTACGATGGCATTTTCATCTTCTGAAGAATAGAACTCAGTTAATATTTTTCTCTTGTTGAGGTCATACACAGCAATCTCTCCACAACGACCCCCAAGTAGCAAAGCGTTTCCCCCCGCACAGATACTCATGGCACCACTTTCTATAAAAGTTCCTTGTAACTGGGAATAATGAATAACGTTTCTTCGTTGTCTTCTTAAAGCATCCCAACAAACTATGGACCTTTCATGCTGTGTATACACTTCCTGTGGACTTGGTGCCCAAACCAGATGTCGCAGTTGGTAATGCGAAATAGAACAACGAACTCGACGGGTAAAATGAAAAAAACGAAAGAAATTAGAAGCTGATGTGTTGGCGAAATCGTTGGAAGCCCTGCTTCGTCCGTCAAATACTTCATTCTTTGTGAGCTTTTCTGTCAAGTTCTGTTGCACTCTGAATTTACGGTAGTCTTCACGAGAATATGGTAGTTGATACCAGGGAATGCCTTGCACGTCTCTCCCAGCAGCCACTTCTTCTGCTTTCACCTCCAACAACTCACAAACTTCCCGGTCAAGCCATTCTAAGCCCGATAAGTTTCCTTCTAAAGCAGCCGCTGTTTGTTCTACGGAATGGATGGGAATATAGTCCTCAAGAGAGCTACCGTCTTCTACATCCATACCAAACTCGTCTTGTGCCTCCAAGCTCTCAGCATTGGTCAACCAATCTCCCAGAAAGAGAGCTTCTTCGGCAAAAACAAGGTGCCTACTATCTTCATAGTCGTCTTCTGTGTGACTATCCCAATTTATTCGGTCACTTTGACTCATACTGCTCTACAGCAATCTCCCTTTCTCCATCTTATCCGAAGCCACAAGAAGAAAATAAATTTGGACAAGTTATGGAAAAAACATCGTTTGGATGACATTTTGTACTTTATGAACAAAGCAAGCAACAGTTGTGCTCCTTCTTGGGAAAGATATATCAAACACAGAGATGACAATAAAGAAAACTATGATATTTTCTTCAAGTTACTATACTGCCATACTTTCTTCCAACTCACGTAGCTCTCGTTCTTCGTCATCTTCTTCCTTCTCGGGCGTTGCTCTGTTATTATTCACAACAGCTCGTTCTTCCAACGACTTGGCGGGCACTGAGCGACTAGCAACAGCACTTTTGGCTGCTTTCTCGTCCTTTCCTATTCTTTCTTCTGTTTCTAAAAGGTAACGGTCCAATGCTTCTCCTTCCAATTCATCCAACTCTGCCCCGAGTTCATCTTCATCTACATAGGTATTTCCAGTTAAAGGTTGTGCCAAAGCCTCTGAAACCATGTTAGACTCTTCCATCAGCTCCTGTGTGTCAGCCATAACGTCATCAACGTCTTCAACCTTCAATTTGCTATGAGCCTTCTTCAACTCCTTGTTTCCTTTACGAAAAGCGTTCACAGTTTGTGCACTTGCACTTGCATTTTCCAAAGTAAGCGCCTAGTGAAAAATATTCATGATAAAGAACACAAGTTATAAAGAACGCATACCTGTAACTCCAAGTTATATCGTATGTTCTCCGTGTTTGCAACTTCCTTCTCCAAAATTTTCTTTCTTTTAAGGGCCATAAGGGCTCCTACAATTTCTATTAGAAGCATTTTGAAAGACTCGACAAACAACTAACCTCTTCTATCTTTTTTGACTAAGAGTGTTTTGGCGGTTTGTTCTTCCGCTTCTACTTTCTTTTGCCATACCAGTTGCTTCCTTTCTAATAGTTCGATATGCTCTCGAATATCCGCAATAGTAAGAGCTGCTGAAGGAGCTTCCTTCTTGCGGGCATTCTTGAAGTTTAGTTTCTTCAAAAACGACATGAAAACACCGAACACTTATAAGACCAGCGTTGTTTTCCTAACCACACTTGGTCCTTATCCAAGGCTTTCAACGGGTTTATTCACCAACAAAAATTTTTCCCCAGCGTGGCTACTTTTGCATGATTCCTTTGAATGGCCTTTTTCACAACGTCCATCCTATGATATTCACAAGTTATTGAAATATTTTCTTAAACCGGACCCAAGCAACGGCAGTAGCAAAAGCTAATGAAGAAAAACCAATCAAGCTGGCACTGACTAAATAAAAAGCGTAGGGATGGTCTTCCATATGAGAAGTTAGATTCATTCCAAACAAACCCGAGCAAAAAGCACCTATATCTTATAAGGCCATTTAAGAATAAACAAAATTGATAGACAAACCCGTTGAAAGAGAAAGCATGCCAATGTTCAAATATATTTCCAGTCTTAAAATTCGATTCCTCATGGCATCGAGACGAATCTGTGTGATGTTTTCTGTGGCTCGCACAGTATGAAGCGTTGAAGCCACTTCATTTCTGATGGAGTCAATCTACAGAAAGACTAAAAAACGACCTCCTTTAATTGAAAACCAGCATCCAACCTGTTTTAAATAAGTTTCAAACATCATTTCAAGTTCTTCATGTTGATCAGTTCGCCTTCGATGTCCTTTCAATATAACTATTAGTATACAATTCAGAAAAACTTGTAATTGCTCACCAGTCTCCAATTTCGTGGTTAAATACATTTCCGACATATCTTCATCACTTCTCAAGACATCATTCAATGCGGAATGAACTTCTCTTATCTTGACCTCAAAATCATTTAAGCTATTTTGCAGTGGAAGAAGTCGATCTAAACATCTTCTAACTGTATCAGTTCTAACCATATATTGAGAGAATGAGTCAATTCTTAAAGCAGATGGACAAAACCAACCCTGCTTCATTGGTGCTAAGGGTGTCAAGAACATTTTCTAATGCAGGAACTAAGGTTCTCAACTCTCGACTCTTCAACAATGAGCAATTACTATTTCTCAATTTGCTAAATTGCATATTCTACTCACCAACAAAGTACAGACGTCAATTAGAAATGCTTCTAGTGAACGAAACTCAAAAGGCAAAGGATGCGATCGATCCTTAATCCTACTCCTCAGTTGTGGCAATAGGTTCTGTACAGCTGGGTTAGCAGGGTCAAATATGAGAACAGAGTTGGCTTGAACAATTGCGCGAATATGTTCCAGGTGCACTATCTATATAAAATGCTGCAATATTAAAATGCGTAAAGTCATCACAATATGGACTAGAACTTACCACCGCGTTCTTTCTGGCAAGGAATACAGGTGACTCATTTCGGAAACTTGGATCCACTACGCGAAGGTCTCGATAGTTAAGACGAAGTGAGGAAGCTATGCAAAAACAATAAGCTTCAGAAAAGTGAAAAATCAACCAATGCAACTCACCAAGTTCTGTCTTTTGTAGTTGTTTTGAAGTAATGTTTCCTTGTGCGTCGACTTCTACACATATCAAAGGTACTGTTGCAATAGCCTCATTCCGGAATATGCGTTCTCTCTGCAACAGAATATCATCAGAGCCTCCATCGAATCCGTGTAAACCTCTATAACCAGTAACTTTCGAATAATAATAGCACCTTGTCGGATTTTTCAAACCAAATGAATAGAAAACAGCATTCCTTTCAAGAAAAGGTCTTTGAAACTCCTGAGAGACGTTCACACAACAATATTTTCCATTAGAGAACCCTCGAAGGAAACACAAAGTCGAGGAGAACTGTACCAGTCTCTTCCACGAGGTTACCAATTTCATTCGACAAGAAGTTGTCTAATGACAGAGACTTTCTAAACTCAAGCTGGAATGAAAAAGTGAAGACAGACTTAACGATATACCATAAACATATCTTTTACATCAAGTAATTTTTAACTCAGTGATAAGATATTATTCTATTCATTAACCATTTCTTTCAAAACACTTTCCAATGGTGGTTTCTTTTGTCTTTCGAAAGTAGAAATAAAATATGAAATAGACACGATAAAATGCACTTTTTAGTAAGAAAAGTTTCGGTTGGTGCATTAAAGACAACCAGGACAGTATTGTGGCAAAAGATAGTACTTATAGTATACATCTAATATTATCTGTATAAAGTAAATGAATTCTCAATCATACAAATTATTTATCCAACAATTCTCTAATAGGCTTTTTCAAATTTTCAATGTTAAAAGACAGAGGAATAAAGACAATAAGAAACACATGAAATGACCCAGCTGTAGTTCTCATTGTCTTGTCCTGCGAAATTCTGTCACATATTTTCAATATATTCTCTCCATAATCAAACATGAATCTACACCTAAATCTACTTGTTACTGTAAGGGAAGCTTCATTCAAAAGAATCGTTTGAACTCGTCATAAAACACAAGAACAAATGCTCCACCAGCTCCACGAAGAATATTGGACCAGTTTCCTTTAAAAAAGGACTTCCAACCTTCGTGTTTTAATATCTTCTTCGTACAGTCCCAAGAACTACGAAATCTTCTTTTTTCAATAGGTAAACCTGCTTGCATCATCATGTGACGACGAACAGTGTCAAAAGGATATGAAACAATCTCCGCTGCTGTGGTGACCGCTTGAGCTATCAACCAAGAAAGAAAAATATTATGCTCCAATTTCCCAGTCAGAAGAAAAGACTTGGCTGTGTCAAAGCCTCCAAAATAAGCAGCTCTGTAGACAACAATGCCTATCAATGAAACATTGAAACCTCTATATAAACCAAGCACTCCATCCTAATTGGATAAATCGAATCATAAAAACACATAAAAGAAAGTACTTACCGTCTTTGCAATCTTCGATATACAATCAACCATTCCAGTGTACAACCTACTATCACCTCTTCCAACATCGACACCCATCCGAGTTCTTGCAAAATCCATAGGATATACTACAAAAAGAGAAGTTGCACCTGCCGCACCACCTGCTGCCAAGTTACCAGCAAAGTAACGCCAAAATTGTTTGTCTTTGTCGACACCTTCTAAAAACATTGCCCTGTACTTATCTTTAAAAGCAAAGTTGAGACCTTGAGTAGGAAAGTATCGAAGTACATTTGCCATATTGCCTCTCCAAAGCGACAAAAATCCTTGTTCTTTCGGAACTCTTCTTATACAATCAACAATTCCTTTATATCTCTTTTCTTCAGGAATCTGTGTGTTCGAAGCCTGTACCTGTAACAAGAGTTTTACCCTCTCTAAAGGAGCAACAATAGTTTTAGATATTCCACCTGCCATACCACCAAACAATAAATCCTTGGCAAAAGAGTAAAGCGTCTTCTCTGAAGATACTAAAGTCTGTTGTTGTTGAGTAGGAACTGAAGGAGAGGCACTCATCACTGCAACCAATTCGTAACTGGAAAATTATTTTCGACATTTCGTCGTCGTCGGTTGTCACAGGGCTTTTCTCTCCAAGGTAAAGGATGAAGGTAAGTGAAGCGGTTGAAAAGCGTGAAAAGAATAATTATTGCAATCTTTGTAGCTTAATCTTGCAAATCCAGCTACTGGCTGCCAGAAACAAATCGAAGTAGATGACGAAAGAAAGCTTCGAGCTTTATATGATAAAAGACTCGCACAAGAAGTAGAGGGAGATGCCTTGGGAGAAGAATTCAAGGGTTATATTTTCAAGATTATGGGAGGACAAGATAAAGAAGGTTTTGCGATGAAGCAAGGTGTACTGACAACTGGTAGAGTTCGTCTGTTGCTGAAAAAGGGAGATTCTGGTTGTCGCGGCTACGGTATGCGAGATGGAGAAAGAAGAAGGAAGAGTGTTCGAGGTTGTATTGTTTCCCCAGATATTGCTGTACTGAATCTTGTGATATTAAAGAAGGGAAGTGAGGTGAGAATAATTTCTGTTGGTTGTATAATAGCCGTGTTATTGACTGGGTAACTTGTAGGATATTCCAGGGTTGACAGATAAAACCATTCCAAGACGGTTAGGTCCAAAAAGAGCAAATAAGATTCGCAAACTCTTCAATCTTTCAAAAGAAGACGATGTTCGTAAATATGTGATTCGTCGTGAGATAACTCCAAAGAAGGAAGGAGCAAAGCCTTATTCAAAAGCACCAAAGATTCAGCGTTTGATTACGCCAGTGAGAATTCATCGCAAACGACGACTAAGAGTACTGAAGAAGCGTGCACAGATTAAATCGAAAGTAGAAGCGGCAGAATACGCCAAACTTCTTGCAAGACGAAGGAAGGAGCAAAACGTAGCGAAGAAGAATCTTCTTAGTAGAGCAAGTCCTTCAAAGAAGAATTAAGCGTTGTTATCTGAAATAAAGTTTTGTCCTGAAGGGACGAATTTCTATCATAAACACCGAAATTTGTAAGCTATACAGGGAAAGACCTTAGTCCCGAATTATTCCGAATCCTTGGCTTCGACTCTTCACCGACTCATGATTGGCTATCTCTGGAGGAACTTTGGCACCCGCCTTCTCTAACTGAACTTTCAAATCGTAAAAGATTTCCGAATCTGCTGGAGTTACTAAAGAAACTGCCAAACCTTGTATACCGGCTCTACCGGTTCGACCAATACGGTGCGTATAATTCTCAATCCTATAAAATGGTGTGTAAGTAATATCCAATTAATCAACAACAAAATGCTTACTTGTTTGGCATCTCATAATTAACGACTAGATTCACTCCTTTGATATCTATACCTCTTCCTAATACATCCGTAGCGATCAACATGTCATATCTACCATTTTTAAAACCTTCTAAGTGTTCTTCTCGCTGCTCTTGTGACCTGCCTGAATGGATGACTGTGGCTCGTATATCTAACCCACTTTCCGTTTCTATTGCTCGAAGTAAAGAATCACAACCTCGTTTCGTGTTCAGAAATACTAAAACTGGAGGCTCAACATCTCGAACGATCTCATAGAATCGAAGTTTCTTCTTTGCTTCATTTGCAACATACTCCACTTTTTGCTGAACTAGTTCAGCACCTTTCCCAATCTCACCAACTGCAACAATGATAGGATTTCTCAGAAACTTTCTAGCAAGTCGTTCTACTGCAGGAGGCATCGTTGCTGAAAACATAAATGTTTGTCGATATATCTTCTCTGTTGACGTCCAATCAACCTCCATATTCGATGCCTCCAAATCTTCTTCATGCAATTCTGGTTTCAAATGAGAGGTGGCATCGCATCAAGAACCCCTTGAACTTGGGGTTCAAACCCCATATCTATCATTCTATCAGCTTCATCAAGAACCACATAGTCACACTGATTTAAAACACAGTAACGCCGTTCTAGACAGTCTATCATTCTTCCAGGGGTTGCAATCACTATTTCCACACCCTCTCGAAGTTTCATTCCTTGTTCCTCAATTGATACACCTCCGACAACTGAACAAACTCGATATCCCAAGGGTCCTGCAAATTTCTTCGTTTCTTCTTCTATTTGTTGAGCTAATTCTCTTGTAGGTACCAAAATAATGGCATAAGGACCTTGTGCAGCATTTGCTGGTGTCATTGGAGGACGTTGGCTTATGTATACTAACATTGGAAGTACAAATGCTGCAGTCTTCCCACTGCCCGTTTCCGCGAGTCCAATCATATCACGCTTGGCCAATCCTATTGGAATCGCAGCCATCTGGATTGGAGTAGGATGCTTATACTTTGCAATCCTTTCAATAGAATGTAGTAAAGCAGATGGAAGACCAGTTTCTTTCCAATTTCGTGCCTAAAGGTGATTAAAGGTGAGAAAAGAAGCGAGAAAAACATAAGCAACTTACAGGAAAAGGGGCGCGTCCACCACGATAGGCAATACTGTGATCTTCACGGAATATTCTCCAGTCACGTTCCGTCATTTCTTCTCTTGTCTTATCCGACCAATGTCTCATATCTTTCTTGTGTCGACGATGCACAGGATCTTCCAGAGAAAACTCATGATTATTTAAGCTTTCCACATTGTCTCCTTTCACAGCATTAGAATGACCTGAGAAACTTTGATAGCTTTTCTGTAAATTTGCAATTGTTGTATCCATTCCTCCACGATGTCCTCTTCCAAATAATAAAGGAATCTCAAAGGATGGCATATCCGGTATCTCGTCTAAATTTACAGTGTCTTCTGAATTATCCCACTCAAAACGAAAGCGAAATCTTTCACTCGGTTTGGTGATTCTTGTCTTGCTTTCCTTTTCTTTCATATAGTGTTTGCGAAGGATATCTCGCATATGTAAAGACTCTTTGTCGACTGCTAGGCTGGGTTCAACGTTTTTGGCTCTATCATTCACTGCTGCTGCAACAGCTTTCACCGGTTCCTTGTTACTCGCTAAATTATCGCTCCGCTGCCCTTCACCAAGTGGGGCAGCACCTCTCCGTTCATACAAACGCTGTAGAGCTTGCCGTTCTCGTTCGCTCTTACCAACAAACTTCGGTTTCCACGAAGCTTCTTCTTCTTGTTTCTTTCTTTCTAGAATGTCTTCCAGAGATATAGGTTCTCTTCGAAGAGGTCTTATTTGGCTATTTCGTGATTCGAATTCTTCAAAAGAGTTTCCTTGCTGTTCACTAGTTTTCTATTCTTCAAATAGGCGTCATTAAAATCTTGTTTTTCAGTCATTTTTGGCTTCCCTCTTCCGTCCTCCTGCCTCGGTGTGCCACTGCTTTCATGGCTGGGAGAGGAAGGCCTATCTCTGTTCCTTCGATGACCGTGAGACCTCTCACGAGGGGACACAGGCCGCTCCTTACGTTTGCCATGGCGTGAAGCATGACCATGTCCTCGCTTTTCTTTTCTTATGGTCCGTGAGCGACTATCCATTCTCAATTTCTATCTAATATCTTCAACTTTTCCCGGTATGCCTTATCCAAAGACACAATAAATGGCGCCAAGAATGCTTCAACACAGCGTTCCCAATCGTTTGCTCTTCACATTGGATATATAAAAGGTTCACAAAGGCTCTATTTGAGAAATTAAATGTCTTTAATGGAATATTATACCTCTTCATTTGTTTTGCTTCTACTGAGAGAATTCGCTCTTCCTCATTCACAAATGGCATAAATTTCAAATTCAAAAATACTCCGATAGGCTACTACTGTTGGAACTTCGTCATATCTACTTGGAAATGAGATATAACGTACAGTAAACTATATTTGTTGCTAAAAATGGAATGATTTTATGTTCATATTAAGTTGTTTTTGTGAACTCCAACTGATGTGATTCTGTAGAAATCAACATTTGGTGCATTCTGTGCTGCCAATGGAGAAGCACCTAGAAAAGATGGAAAGTGAAGTATGCCCTACCAACAAAAAGTTGTTGTCGGAACAACAAGTAGAGTGTCCTTTTGGTTTTGGGAAGAGAGGTTCAACGTCTGAATGGGAACAGGCTATAGCACCTTTATGTTGTCCGCTTTGTCACGCGTTGTTGTTTCAGTCGCAACAAGCAGTCCCTTGTGGACACTGTTATTGTAAACCCTGTTCTATGAAAATAAGGGACTGCCTACTGTGTGCCGCAGATGTTGACCATTTTATATCTGCCACTTCTCTTGATACAGAGGTAGATTCTTTCATTAGAGCGCACAGTCACAACATTGAACTACTTCAGAAAGACCATGAATTAAACCAAAACGAGCTAGCCAAGGATGAGTTGTATTGAGAAGGACAACATTCTTGCTTTATCAAGCAGTCAAGGCGATGACTGCTGGTAACCTTGAGAGTGCTATGGCAAGATTGAAAATGGCCGATGAAGATCTGACATCAGCTACTGATGTTAGCTGCTTAAGTCAAAGAACTATTGTGCTGGGTAAAATGAGTGATATTTTGTAAGAAATGAATTTTAGTTTATTAGATAATGGCTGAAGTTTGTGTTTCAAGGTTCCTTGAAAATCATGTAGAGGAGGGAGCGGAAACTGTTAAGGCTGCTTGTGCTCTTTTAGACTCGGTCTATTGTGAAAAGAATGATATGCTTTCAAATGAACAAATATCCATTTTGGCAACCACCCATAGCAAGGCTGGTGACATTTACAACTTTCTTAGCAATGAGGATTACGCTACATTTCATTATTCAAGGGCATTGCAGTTGAGAGACCAGTTACTACAGAAGGAGTTTTCAGATACGACTACAGGTGGTCTTCAGAAGGCCGTGCTGCTAGTTAAACTTGCAAATTGTTATAAAACCTCAGCGGAGAAGAAGGCGAAAGAAGCCCAAAAAATTGCACAGGAAACAGAGAACTTATCTTCCGAAGGTCGTGGAAATGATGCCCAAATCATCAATTATATAACGCAATCAGTGACTAATATACTGCGGAAGTAAAAGTATGTTACAAAATTTTAGGCATTACGAAGAGTTGTGCAGCTGTTGTCACCTTGCAACAAGTTTCTGATCACATTTTGATCTTTTGAATGTGGTATTCATAGCAACATAAATATGAAGGACGGGAAACATAGTAGGATATGAATTGACAATAAAATGCTTTTCAAGTGATTTGTCTGTCTTGGAAGTGTTGCTATCGAACGAAATGTGGCATTTCTTGCTTTTTACTTTTCGCCGGTAGCTTGAAAGCAAGTGAGATTCAATTATTCGTTAAACATACTATAATTCCTGTCGTATCAGGATCTGTGAGAAGCCAGGAACATATAAACGACGAATTCAACGACCAACTGTAATGTAGATAAACAAGGAGCGGAGGACACAAGCTCTTCAAAGTGAAGCGGAGGAAAATGATTGAACTTCAGTGCTTTTCTAACCATATTTGAGTTTCACTAGTTTGCAGATATACTGGGATACAGTTGTTATTATTGTGCAACGATCGTTCGTTCTAAGACAAAGTGGATCAAATATTAGAGAATCCAAATTAAAATGAAATGGGCGCATAGCTCAGATGGTAGAGTGCTCGCTTAGCATGCGAGAGGTCACGGGATCGATACCCGTTGCGTCCAATTTTTGAACATTGTTAGTGCCCTGGAAATCTAGAGGTTTTCAAGCCTAAACAATTCATTTATTTTTCGTTGCAAGACAGAACATTGTCTGTTGCTATATTTTTGTCTATTGTAAATAAAGTTTCATCATTCTGACGACAATTTTATGGGAAGTCATGAAAACATTCATTCTAGATGAACGATAAAACGCGCAGTTTTACCTTGTCTCAAAGAACGAAAGAATCAAGTACATGTTCCTCTGAACAAGGAGAACCAATCAGACAACAATATAAAATTCTTATACATAATGCTTTTATTTACATAAATATTTATATCTTGTTTGGTTGTTGTTGCCGCTCTTATAAAAATAGGTTTTGTCTTTACTACTAATGCCTTTACTCATATAAATACATATATGCTGTTCTAATTTAGGTATTTTGGGCTTTAAGAACCTTCGTGCCCTTTCATATTCCTTTAGGGTTCGTTTAAAACTAAAACTGTTCTCATCTAAGTAGACATCAATTGGTCTTCTACTACCGTTGAAGAATGTCCATGAATGGGAGGGAATGTGAAAAAATAATTTGATGACTTTTTCAATTTTTGAAATACGCGAACGGGCGAAGAGACGTGTAACTTGTTGTATTTATGAAACGGTTTACTGAACTCAACATATATGAAATACTTCCATTTGTTTGCGTGTTGTTATTACTTGCTTGCAACTTTGAAAGGAGCAGTTGCAGCGCAGTTTATCCTGGGATCTTTTTCGTTCGAGAGAACGAGACGGGCAGCGACTATGATATCACTGTTATGTCTCATAATAAGACACAACTAACTGTACTGTTAAGTGACTGCATCCGCGATATCGATTTGGAATATCTATTTGTAACATCTGATAATCGAACCATAACTGATTACACTCTTTCTTGGACTTCTTCAAATACATCAATATTGGACCCCAAACAAGATATATCAACCAGTATTGTGAGTGTAACAACTCTAGAGGATGCTTACAGTTACAATATAAGTCTTTCTCTTTCGTTTGAAAGGCTTGTAGGAAAAACTGATCTACACTTGAAGTATACAGCCAAAAATAACACGAATAATGTTACTACTGCCTCCTTGAATATAACCGTAGCTGGTATTTCTTTTACGAACTCGTCCAGTGATCTGATTTGTGGTCCTCTAAAGCCCTTAATGCTAAATGGCTCTGTACTTACATCCAAAAATCAGGTGGTTCTACTCTCCACAATTCAGTATGCGAGCAGTTCACAAGCTGCTACTACTAGTTTAGATAACATTCAACTTACTATTTTTTCTGCAACAGACAGCTACGTACAATATAGCTCTTCTTGTACAGCTGCTTCAGTGAAATTGAATGGCAATGGAAGTTTTACGCTTCCGTCCTCATGTGGCATGGGATTCACCTCTGACGGAGCTCATTTTGTTATGGAAATACAGAAAGTGAAGAATGGAAGTTTTGGAGTAGACATTCAGTGGCCAAATTTTGATGTTGGAGACTCTAGTGAATTTGACAGTACAATCTATGTAGATATTGTTTATCAGCCCACACCAACACCATTTTCAGTGACTGGACACACATTAGCAGAAAAGGAAAGCAAAATGGCAGGGGGCTCAATTGCTGCTGTAGTAGTTGGTACAACTGTTGCAGCATTTGTGGCTTCATTGATTATTAGTAAGTTGGTTACTGGAACTTCAATACTATCAAGTACAAGATCAAGTGGAAGTACCAGTGCAACGGGAGTAGCTACTGGCCAAAGTACTTACGTCGAACGGGACATTTATGGACGCGGTTCAGTGACTGAATAGTACATTAGAATCGTTCGTATTTATCTAAGAATGGAACAAGCAGTAAAATAGGCACATTGTTTCTGGCATATATACTGTTCTTCTTAGCTGTTCGACTCCACCACTTTTTGCTTTTTCCACTGATGAGCCATCTGAAGGATTTTAAGACTTGGTGCTTTGCCGGACTCTGCTTCTTCCGGAAAGAGAAAGTCGTAGTACTCTTCCCAACCAATGTTTTCTCCAAAAGAGTCATAAACCGGTCTTCTTCGCTTGACTTTTTGTGGTTGCTTTACTTCCAATTCTTTCAGTAAAGAACCTTCTGTTTCAACAACCTCCTGCTCAAACTTTAACCATTCCCGAAGTAAAGTTGCTCTATCCTCCTTTGCAGCCAATAATTCAGGATCTACTTGATCATCAGATGCTTGCGAACGAGAACGAGCAGTAAGGTCCACAATGGCATTCGCTAAGGAACGATCCGCTCGACGATAAATTTCACGAGTCATGTCGACTCTATCTTGATTATAAGTCCTTTCAAAGTTAGCATACGAAAGCCAAACTTTTACGTGCTGTGATCGCTCCAATAATCGCTCATAAAGGGAGCGTACATGTTCATATTCTCCTTCATCAATTTCCATATCAATATACGCCTTCCAAACCAGTTCAGGAGCATCCAATTCTGTCTGTTCCACAGCCAAGTCATATATAGCTCGTGCACGATCAGCTTCGTTCAAAGAAATCTCCAAATTAGCAAACTCTAACCAAGCTTTCGAAGAATACGGATGTTGCTCAATCCACTTTTGATAAAGTATTCTCGAACGTTCAATTTCTCCTAGTGCAAGCTCCAATGCTATGTATTCTTTGAAAATCTTCTCATTGTTCTTTAGCATACCTATAGCTGTTCCCAATAGCTTTCTTGCAGAAGCCAAATCCTTCCGTCGTATATGGAGTTTAGCAAGAAGTATCCATAGTTTCTTGAACGAAAAATCCTTATGACGATTAGGTATTGAATTTAACGCAGCATTATAAACTTCACAGGTTTTATCGAGATCATGCATGGTCAATTCTTCCCAAACAGCATAGTATATCCAAAGGTAAATATACCGTTTCCAAAAGCGTTTTTGGTTTGGTGGTTTGTGAGAAATGGCCCTTGAAAAGACATGTCGAATAGTTTCTGGGTCTCCTGAGAATTCTTCTTCTAATAAACAGTAATCAAACCAAGTGTCATAATCATAGGGATCTTGCTGAAGAATACTTTCATATTCTTCTCGTTTCTGTTTCAAGATACTTTCTTCAATTGCTACCTTTCCACCTCTTTGTCTTTCAAAAGCGTTATAAAGCGCGTGGATTTCATCTTTTCGATTCTCTGGGGATTTTTCTAAAGCATACTTGTAGATCATTCGAGCTCTTTCTACCTCTCCACAGCGTTCCTCAAAGACAGCAAACTGCAATAATAACTCTATATACTCTTCATGGTCGGATGGAGCTTCCTGTAGTCCTCTTTCAAAGATTTTCCTTGACAACGCCCTCTCGTGTTGTCTTTCCTCAAAACGTGCATATCGTATATATGTCCTTGGAACAGGGTGTGCAATAACGAATCTCTCAAAGATATCGCGAGCTTTCTCTATTTGTCCATAACGCAACTCAAATCGAACATACGAGTTCCAAGCTTTATCATCTGGTACCCACTTCATCCATCGTTCAAAGATCGCTCTACAACCGGGAATATTACCCAACATTTCTTCCATGTAAGCATACTTGAACCACAGTTGAGCTACTCGAGGGAGTAGGGCTACAGCACGGTCCCAAATATTTCTTGCATGGTTGATAAACTTGTTTTTCATTTCCATTTCTGCGTAACTAACCCATAAATGTGGGTTTGTATAGTCAATGTCTAACGCTCGTTCATAAATTGACCTGGCACGACTAAACTCCAACTGCGCTGCTTCCCACTTGGCATATTTTATCCAAGTAGGGATATGTGTACGGTTCATTCGTATCTTATCTTCAAACTCTTTACGCCTTCTTTGGCGTACTTCCATCAACTCACCTTCATCTTGGACGCGTTGTTTTGGCGCCTTGGGTTGTTCTGGTTCACGCCTCTCCCAAGCTTCTCGCAGTAGTTGCTCTGCAGTTATTTGCACAGGTGCAGGAGCTTTGTTTTTCACTCTTCCTGTATTACCTGCCATGAAAATTGAGCAGAATAGACAATCCTAACCTTTTGTGGTAGGTTTGTAAACAAATCTGAGGGAAACTGCTCCCAAACAACAAAGAATCGCAGACTTGAATTGACACAAATTTTTACAAGTTTGAAAATTTCGAAAAGATGATAAACAACGAGTGAGGAACATGCAACATAGAAAAGCTTTCCAAGAAAATAAGACATCATGAGTATGCTTGTGAGAATACATGTTTTCCAACGATAAAATAGATGCGTTTGCTTAACGAACTTTGATAGCCACTCATTAACATTTTAAGAACCAAACCAAAATGAAAAAAGGTCTCCCACACGTGTTCTTCAAAAGGTGCCGGTTTATTCAACAAGTTATTTTCAACATAAGATAGTGAATGACTTGGCAGCAGACGCAAGCAACCGTCCTTTTTTTATTCACCTATGTCACAAAAACTTTGACTTACAAATAATTGCAAATTCCGTTTCTTTAAAAAATAACCAAAAAGACAAACACAAACAACTGAAAGAACTGGAAGTCCCACAGTTAGTGTTACAAATCCTGGAATGGTCTCTATGGAAAAGAAATTGGAATGGAAACATTCAATGACCTAATAACCAAGTGATAAATTAACAACAATTGGCATATAAAAGTCTTGAAAAGAGATGCATACCAAAGCATTCCACGTAAAAAGCGCAACAAAGAAGCGTTGAAACACAAAAGGTGAGAGAAATGATAAATATTCTTGCTCAAGTTCTCTTGAATATTTTGACCTTTTTATGGATAGTCTCGTTAAGTCTGCATCCAAGTTTTCCAGTAACATCAAAATATCCTAATAATTGGAAAGTTAGTTAGAATCAAAGGCTCGAAATAATGCATACAGTGCCAACATTTAGTAAGTCTATGGACACATTAGAAACCTCAGTCGTAGAATCCTCAGCAACTGCCACCATTTTTTCCGCTGAAAATAATACCAAAGATTGATAAAAATCTTCTACTTTTCCTTTTAATTTCTCAAATTCTCTTTCTTTTGACTGAACGGACTGGAAGTTGTCCACTAACAAACAGCCCCTTTTTTCTTCCACCCACTGTGCTAGTTGTAAGTACTGTTGATTGTACTGCTGGTACACCATGTTAAGCACTGCCTGCACAACTAACTTGACGTCATTCCAGAAACTAGAACAAACAGTCTCTTTTGTCTCTAATTCCAATTTCAACTGATTCAACCCATCTACATGAACATTTCCTTGTTCAAAAAATAGATACAAAACGTTGTTCTCAAGCAGTCCAGACACAAATTCAAAGTAAAAAACCAGTTGCGAGTCATATACTTGAACTCCCGGAGGAAATGAACCATAGCATAGAACTTTCAACTTTAACTTTGTTTCTTCACAATCAATACTTTCTATATTTTCGTCTCTGATATCTAAATTTTCTTTTTCACCTCTTTGTATCACCAACATGATAAGTTCACAACAGTTCACTCTAATTCTTCTCTATGAAGAGTCCTTTCCTGTTGTCTTGCAAGTCAACCCACTCCAATTTTGAGGACATTGCCGCCTTTGGCAAGTCATGTGCGATTCTTGTCCTTTTGATTTGTCCTGTTGTTCTGTTGAGCATCTGTTCTTCTTTGAGAACTGCGGAAACTGTTGTCAGTTATTGGTTTTGTTTATAAAGACATGTGTGGGTTTCTTCAAGTAGAAAAAGAAACAGAAGGTTGTCTTCCAGTAATAGAAGTGTATCAGAAAGGAATAGAAAGAAAGCAATGTTTGTCGCCTGACACACTGCTGTATTGTTGTAACGACCCAGACATGCATCCTTGGGATGTTATAGACACTACAACATTTCCCACGTTGAGCAAGATGGAACTTTTCAAATTTCTTTACGAATCTGAATATTCCTTCTTGAGAGTGTGTCAAGGTTGTGTATTGGCTTCATTTTCTCGACTGAAAATAATCATATTTTCTGGTCGCTTGTTAATATTGAAATACGAGCCTTTGTTTCTTTCGTATGTTGAATCCTATCAAAACAAGTCGTATCAAACAGTTCTACAGGGTAATAAGTCTACTTACATGCATATGGCATTTAGCCTATTTCTTGCCAGCTGTGAGGAAAGCATACGAGTTTTACAATTAGGAGTCGATGAAGAGCAGAAAATAAAAGGGAAGAGAACTATCTATGCTAGACTTGTAGAAATTAGACGTTATAAAAAAGAGGCTGTTCTTTTGGAGGAAGATATCAAAGTATTTCGTTCTGGAATATCTGCTTTGTATCAGTTCCTTTTGCAGCGGCCAAAGTCAAGAGAGCACAACAGTTCCAAAGTTGTTAACTTTTGTGTTCATTGTAATAATACAGTGTCAGTGCTGTTGAATTGTCTGCAAGTATGTAGATATCCATTTGTGTTTGATTGAAATACTTACATGCTGTTTGTAACTAGGAAAGTTTCTATTTACATCAGCATTGTTCAATGATAGTTCAGAAACTAAGGGATATGGAGGAAGAATATCAAACACAAGTTGGCAAACAACAAACGAGTGTTTTGGCTCACAACTTATTTGGAAATATAATTATTGCTGCAGTTCTTATTGGAGCAACCGTAAGTTTCAAAAAGTGTAGTCTGTTTTATTCTAATTCGTTTTTAGTCTGGCAATTCATTTGGTAGTAATTTGAATATCCCTCCATATCATAGTACAAAGGGTATTGACGGCTATCTTTGGTACATTGTTGTTTTCTGTAGCTTCGCCATCTGGTTTTCCTTTCTTACGCTGTTTCTTTTAAAAAACAAGCCGTTAATTCGATATTTGCGTTGCCTCTATAAGAAATAAAAGATAAAAATATTTTCATCATTGTTTAGGAAGGCATTAATATCTTTTATTTTGAGAGGCTTGTAACGGTGCTATAAAGTTCAAATTTTTCAGAGGCATTTGAATAAACAGAGGAACACTTCGAGACCATTTGGTAAAATTCATAGGTTCTTGGTGTCTTTTGCATAATTCTAGAGGAATAGAATTGTAGTGCTAGTTAACTTTTCTGATGAAAGTTTTCCCAAAAGTGTTGACAGGTGAAAAGTTTCATTGCTGTTGATGACTTTTTGGATTTGGATTTCAACTGCAGCTTCAACCACCACCATGGCAAGTCAAACAATTTATGCTATCAAGTCAATAGGAAGAGACTTGAAGACTAAACAAAATATTATTTGTTTTGCAAGACAAATCAGTGGAATTGCGTACACTTTTTCACGGCATGGGAGAGTAACAGACGTTCTTCAGAAGGAGACACAAAACTATGATGAAAAGAAGCTTTCGGGCTCACAAGTGCTCGTTTCATTTCTTGCTTCAAGTATAGGGATAACCGACTTGGCTTTAATACGTGGAATGGGTAAGATCGACGGAAGCGATCAAAAACTTCCTTCTGTTGCTGGGTTAGAAGGTGTTGCAGAAGTAATAGCCACTGGGAACCAAGTACAAGAATTTCGTGTCGGAGATCGGGTGTTGCCTTATGGAATTGGTATTGGTTCTTGGAGAGAATATGGTGTTTTCACTGAATCTCAATTGGTTCCTATTTCTAAACTGGTAAAGATAGAACACGCAGCACTGGCAACGGGTGGACCTTGTGTAGCTTATCGCTTATTAGAAGATTTTACAGCACTTTCGCCTGGTGATGTTATTATTCAAAACTGTGGAACAGGTTCTGTAGGTCTATCTGTCTCCCAAATTGCCAAGTCAAAAGGATTACGAGTTATTAGTGTCATTCGAGAACGTGCAAACTATGGTCCAACTGTAGAACGATTAAAGTCCTGGGGTAGTGAAATTGTTGTATCCGATCACTATGTGGGTACATATGCAATGAGGCGTTTATTGGAAGATTTGCCTCCACCAAGACTGGCACTAAATGGTGCTGGTGGTCCTACTGCGACAGAACTTGCCCGTTTGTTAGGTCATCAAGGCACGATGGTGACATATGGCAATGCATCTGGAAAACCTTTTAGTATTCCAACTGGTATCTTTGTTTCTAAAGAAGTGAGTTTGAAAGGATTTTCTCTGGCTAATTGGATCAAGAATCATTCGGAAGCGGATATCCGAAAGATGATACAAAATGTGACGCAGATGATGGAAAAAGACCAATTAAAGTTTTGGATTGAGAGGAAGCAGTTTGAACAGTTACAGACAATATTAGGCCAGTTCAATCATGCACAGCAAGACCGAAAAATTGTATTGATTACCAAAAGAGGGGAGTCTTACATGAGTTCTTAATGAATGACATGATGTGTCATAAACATTTGTGCATTTTCAAGTTATTATTTCAGAACCCTATATACAGAAGAATATCAAAGTTCAAGTTGTCTACCTTTTGCCTTCATAACATTGTCCATCATCCTATCTTTCACAAGAGTAGTTTGTATTGACAAAATTTAAATCCACATTGGAAAAGTCCCAAAAACTTTGCTCCACGCAACAACATGATGTTTCTTGCTTCAACAACATGTTCTTTGAAACTGTGGCACAGCTAGCACAAACATCATGTTCTGGTCTCGTCTTATTTGGCATGAATGACTCAGAGTCAGTACAAATATCTTTGTAATTTTTTAGTATTCCTGTTGGATTGAATAGCATTTCTGAAAACACTGAAGTATCTAAACTTGAAAATTTCATCCTTTCCATTTCCTGTAAAAGATTCTGTTGAAAAATTTCAAGTCTTTCTGACTCATTCTTTTCTATTTCATTCGGCTTCGGAAAAACTAAACCCATCGCAAGTGCAAATATAAACATAGTAACAGTAACTGTACGACGTGGGTCCGCCTTCATCAGTGGTTCTGTGAGATCCTTCATAAAATTAAAAAAGGCTTCAGGATTTGAGGCAACAATGCTGTCGTGCCTTCCACAACGACCATTACAATTGGCTTCTACAACTTTCTTCACATCGGAAAAATTTAAAGCCTCTATAAGAGACTTATCGTCTAGATATGAAAACTTCTTGTCTACAGTATCCGCAAACAGATTTCTATTCCAATCCTGCAAGCCACCAGCCATACAACGCCTCCTCTTGTTTCTTTGTTGTACATTAGAAGACGAATCTTCTTCTGACTCTGCGCCAGGGATATCATAAGTATCTTCATATCCTGGTTGTGACTCACGCAATGTTGGGTGACATAATAACTGTTTTAAGCAAGTGTTCTCCTGTCTGTAATACGTCAACTCTGCTGCAAGAGCCTCATTTGTTTCTTCCAATAACTGAAGGCGATTCTTCAGCATATCCAAGCTATCTTTTTCAATGGTAGTAAAACAGGTGGAATCTACAGACAAAGTTTGTGTTTCTCGTGATACGATATCTTCAAAGCTACATTTATCCTCTGAGTATTGATAGTGACTTTTTGTGGTTGTAGGAACCAATAAGGACTCTTCTAACGTACTCGTGTCCTCATCACTGTAGGAATCTGAAAACATATCTGTTTCAAATACAGTAACAGAACATGGAGAGTCTCTTTCTTCACTGTTGTACAAGTTCGAGGCATTTAGGCAAGAAGACGAATCACTTGCAAAAGCTTGGCAATCATAGTGGCAGTTATCTCCATCTAAATGTAAACAGTCAACACTAAAACTATCGGAAGATTGAAATTCTTCCAAAAGGGTGCCAGAAAACGAAACTTCTCCGGCTTTCTCTAAATTAACAAGCGTTTGGAACTCCAAGTAAGGTTCTTCTGTACTATCATAACCCATTTCCGTATTATCATCGCCATAGCTATCTATGCTAGGTGCGTCTCCTTGAAGCTCTGTTGGGACCATGATAACACGTTAGCGTGGTACGACTTTAACAAATTCCGGAGACTATATTTTGGTGAGAAACAATTGTATGTATTCACTTGTAATTGAATGAAAGTGGTTGAATGCAGCTCATGGGACGATGTTATACGAAGACTCTTAGGATGCCCATCGTGAAAAAAAAATTTAAACAGAAAAGAATGAATGAATGCTGTCCCTCTTTTTGGTGATGAGAACCCGTTATGATTCCACGTCTCTTCATCCTTTTCAATTCTGGCACGTGGTCTTTACGCACCCTCATAATCATGTCGATTTCTACTTGGTTCTGGAATGTTTAAATTTTTTTGGACACGGTGGACAAAATACTCACACAGTGGTGAGGAACTCCAAAACCGGTTCAATCTGGCCTTTCAGCGCAGAGCCACATTTAAAAGTAACCTTATAGTTTTTGGAACTCCAAAGAACGTTTGGGTTTTCTACAAGGAAGACACTCTGACCATCTGGTAATGAAGCCCTTTCTCGCTGATACTTGAGAATTTCTTCTGCTAATAGATTTTGAATATTCGTTACTTGAACGTTTTCGTCCAAGTCCACCTTATTGCAAAATATCAAAATAGGTATAGCGTCTCGGCTTTGAATACTCAGTAACTTTAAAAGATCATGTATTGCAATTGCGTCGTCACGAGGTGTCAGACGAATATGGCAAACATCTAAAATATAAATAATACACTTTGCAAAACGAACTTGTTCTTCTAGGTCCGTTTTAAACTTCAAGCTTCCAGGAAAGTCAACAAAGGTCATTTCTTTCAAGTTTGTTGAACCACAAGGAATAAAAGTACCCTCGTTCGGTTCCATCGACGTTACTGGGGGAAACTTGGGTACTTTCCCTGTTCTTAATAGAAAATACAGAGTGGTTTTTCCACTCCCTGGGCTTTCACCTTCTCCAGTACGCCCAGTTATTAATACCTTTGTACGCGGGGGAGCATAGTGTCGTCTAACATAAAGCACCCAAACAATAAGCACAAGTAGCAAGCAAATAAAAGTAACAGCGCTAGCTGCGACTATCTGTTCATTATTCCATACCCGTGACTGTAGAAAAAGCTGTTTCCACTTTTGTCCGAGTTCCATCAGTGTTCCAAAATGATAGTAAATTTTTCTAATGGGTTTATAGGGAAAATCCGAAATTTTCGCTGGTCCGTACTGAAAGAAATGCCCAAACAGAACTTCCTCTTCATATATGGACAAAGTATGTAAAAATAGACGTTATTTGACGCCAAGTTTCACATGCACAAAAACTATTACTCTTCACTGTAATCTTATATTCGGGTTGTCATATTTGACGAATTCTTGGACGATTTCAAGAGAACTTTGCATGTTCCATTTTATCCTTAGACATTTCCTAACAAGCAAACATTCAAATGGAAACATCTCTTAAAGTTGCTGTACCTCTCGAAGGATTGACCAAGACATATATAAGTCTAAAACTATCTTTCTACTGTGAATAGACTACAAACACCGTAGGAAAACAAGTTTCTCAACAGAGTTTCTTCCATAAAAAAAACTTACGTGTTTATGAACTGAAAATGTCGTTGTAGCTTTCCACTTGCTCCTTCAAACTAAAACCAATGCATCTCATTGAAATTCCTACTATCTGATTATTGTTGTCCCATTTTAATACCATATTGGAAACCTTCTGCTGTGTCAATTAGAACAATTCTGTCTTCTTGTATGTACGTCTTTTACATTAGTAGACATATTCCAAGAAAAACTTCCGCTTTGTAGATAGTGCCACCAACTTGGTTTGCCCTCTCTTGAAACTACTAAAACGAAACCTAGCTTCATTCAAGGGTCCTTGTACAAGTAAGTTTACACTCTGCCACTAACCACAGAATAGGTTTCCTCATAATCTAAAACTGTGACAAAGTACCTTCCAGTTTTAATCATTTACTGCTTCATTCAACCCTGTTCCTTTCAAGGTCCTCTTGATAATGCAATGTGGCTGGGAATCTCGGTTCTAATATGAATGATTAAGAAACTAAGAAAGCTACGATTCAAGTTTCATGTTGATAAGAACTGGCTATCCCCGACAAGCCTTCTTTCGATTCATGTGGTTCAACATTTGGCTCTTCTTCTACACCTTGCCAAGTACGATTTCTCAGAAATTCAGCTGCCTTACTATCAGCGATATTCCATGAAATAATAGCCCTGTTAGTGCTTAAGTTGCTCATGACACCTTCAGATGAATTTACAATTTGCTCGTTTGTTTCTCTCTCTTCACTGATGCTTTTCGTGCGGGAGACACCTGTCATCAAAGCTGGATGAGACAGTGAAGCACGAAAGTCATGGATACATTCAATATCATTGAAATAAAGATTCATATCTAGAGCAAGTTCTAACTCAGCAAAGGTAATGATAGGCTTCATATAATCCTTGGAGTTCAAAAAGGTACTTTCAGGACAACCAATTAATACAAAAGCTTCTATTTCAGGAAAATTCGACAATTTTGTGGGCGTAGGTTTTCCAACGTTTAAAATATACCATTCTTTCTGAAATTCGGTGAACAACTACACAGCAAAAAGTGTAAGAATGAATTCTTAAAAAGACTTATTCGCCGATCTTAGGAGAGAGCACCCTGTCTATAGATTTGATGCTCTCCGTGGTCTCGACGTATTATTCTTGGCAACTGGAACGGGAGAAGTTCAGACATCATTAACCAAACTTCTCTAGCTGAATGTTGCCTTTTTGTGTATTAAACGCAAATACTACTTACCTCTTCACAGCGATTTACGGCATCCAATACACCATTTACAGCAACTGCACTCACAACCACGCCAAAAACATGCGACTGTCTTGCTTTTGATATGACAGCATATCTTTTTTTTTAAAATATTTGTGGCATACTCTGATTGATCATTCCATTCTTCACTATCATCACCAAAACACATCATTTCGTATGGATACAGTGATATTGCTGCACGTAAGAAAGATGATGACGTGGGACAGCCCAGCCAAACTATAGCCAGGTCTGTTTTGTTGATGGATGAGTCTATCTCCAAAGTTACATGACCCAAATGATATACATTATTCGTCGTGGACCTATGCTCTGCTTCATGAGTAGAGGTGTCCAATTTGCTTGCTTTCTCCACTGCCATCAACTGAACTGGCAACATGATCTTATTATCAAGACTGCTACTCAAAAGTTCAAACAAATTTGGTAGACAATGCCGATAGCAAGAGTCCCCGAGAAGGGCAATATAGGAAGCTTCAGTCTGCTTCAATAAACTCTCCAGTTTTCGGAAATTTTTCAAAGGTTTCTTCTCAAAAACAAAACTTTCAGACCGTTAGAAAGTGATTCAGGAGACTATTCTTGTCTTACCGACGAGCAATATTTCTAGTGGGACTCATACAAGCATGCCCAAAGTGAATAACAGCATCAGCAGCGACGTGTGCAGCAGCAACAACATCCACACAACAAGGTGCATAGGCTGTATCACCTAAGATATAAAGTTGGGCGTCTGTGTGTTTTTGCAACATTTCCAGTACATAAGGCGAGTCCTTTAACAAGTGGTCTGGAAACTGCAGACAAACAGTGCGAAACTGGTTGTTTTCTATAAACCGTGCATTCTCTAATATTTCATACTGAAACTCTTCTGAGGTTCCACAGTTCATGTTGTGTGTCTACGAAATGCTGTGCACGGTCGTCGCCCACCAACCGACGACGAGAAGAGAACACACAGCAGTGGGGATCGATTGAGAATGTTCCTCAATGGGTTGGTTGTTAGTTTTGCCTATTTTCCATGGCCAAGCAGCTAAGTAGAAAAAGGAACAATACTTGAAACACTTTTTAGTGGTGGCTCATTTCTCAAAGGTAAATCCTTTTGCAGTTGTTGAGCTGTTATCACATATGGGAAACATGCTATTATTATCTTGAAATGCAACAGCTCTATATTGTTTCTTACAAGAACTTCAAGTTACTATACTTTGCCCTTTGTCATTCAATGAAGTGCATGTGTTTTCCATAGCAATAGTTAACCGAAACTCATACTATGAATGTATCACCATTTTGTTGATCTGTCGGGCTACCGCAAGTTGACAAAGAGAATGGCATTTGGTGAATTCGATGATAAAAACGTGTGGCGCGTTGAGATGTTTGTCGTTCACAAGTTGGTCTGGCTTATTTGATAGTTTCTTTCCCTATAAACAGAACTTTGTTGAAAAGGTTATTCAGGAGAAACACTATAAAAGTCGTTTGTTATACACCGCAAAGTCCGCAATTATTCCAGTTGTTCGGTATTCAAGGTCAGTGCACATAAACAGTGTGAGTATGCAAAGCAGTGTTTCACAAGGGCAGCCAGCAGCAAATGCTATTGCAGCTTTAAGAGAAGAATATTCTTCTACTGGATTAGATGAATCTTCACTTACACAGGATCCTCGTGATTTGTTTCAACAATGGCTACAAGAAGCAATTGCTGCTCAGGTGAAAGAACCCAACGCCATGTGTTTAGCAACAGTAGACTCAAGAGCCAGACCAAGCAACCGATACGTTCTGTTGAAGGGTTTAGATAAGGGTGGCTTTGTATGGTATACCAATTATACAAGTAGAAAAGGAGAACAACTACGAGAGAATCCCTTCGCTGCACTGACTTTCTGGTGGGGAGAGTTGGAAAGATCGGTTAGGGTGGAAGGCAAAGTATTTCAAGTGAGTCAAAACTCTTTTCTAAAACAACATATCTTATTTATCATAGGTTTCTGCTGAAGAGTCCGATGCATATTTCCAGCGCAGACCAGTTAAAAGTCGAGTCGCCGCCATCATTTCTCATCAAAGTAAGCCTATCAACAGTCGATCAGAGTTGGAGCATCAATTCAAACAACTTTCAGAGTATTATGGAGTAACGTCAGATGGAACATGTGAAAAACCAATTCCTAGGCCAGAAACTTGGGGAGGTTATCGACTGATTCCTGACGCCATCGAGTTTTGGAAAGGAAGACGAGACAGAATTCATGACCGCTTTCGATATACGCGACAAATTGATGGGTCTCAAGATGTCTTGTGCGAAAATTCTGTTTGGAGTTGGACTCGACTACAGCCTTAATTGTGGTCCTCACAAAGGGTACTAAAGAAATCATCAAGATTTTCTAAAATCACCGTCTTTCGGTGTCCTTTCTGTAGCAAGTTTTCAATTTCTGTGATATAAAGAGGATTGGTTACTACCACAATTTTGGAATTCTCAAACAGGTTGCTTAGATATTGTTTCATTAACTGTTGAATTTTTGCTTCATCCACCTTGGCTACTGCAGATAATATAATTCTACTAAAGTCTTTGGGATTTTCTATTCTTCTTATATTCCAATTTATAAAACTTTCTTCTGCTTTGTCATTGACTGTCTTTTCTCTTTCAATAATGGAATAAATAACTCCCGCCTTGGCTGCTTCCAAGCCATGTGCTTCGATTCGTCGAGTTCCTTGCACAAATTCTCCAAATATCTCTTTAACTGCTTGATAGGAAAGACAAAATTGAGAAGACCTTTGAAGAACTAGATATAGCAATCCTTCTTCAGGATCACAACGCATATCATAAGCATAAGCATAACCCATTCCTCGAATACCTTTCCACAAAGGACCTTCTAACATTGTTAAATATTCAAACAATACCTTTTAATTCTTAGTCTAAATCATCCATAAAATATTTTCATTTCGTTTTCTTACCGTCAAAGCAGGAAAGTCTGGATGAGTAAAGGTGTTGAGGCAAGGAGTCGTAAGAATCATAAAGGACGAGTCTACTGCTTGTAGACGTACAATTATAGTTTCCTGTTCTTGACAAGATGAACCCAACTTTGTCTCCGCAGTAAAAAGAACTGAATCTTTCTTAGCAACTCCAATATTTTCAGAACGAATGGTATTTAAACAACCAAAATGCTTTAGCCACTCATCACGAAGAATAACAGATGCATTGTCTTTATGTAATACCTTCAAATCTGCAGCTAAATGGAAGCTCAAATGTTCAGGTTGTGTTATATACTGACGGAAAGCCTCCATATCTCTGACAACAAGCTCTGGATCCCTTTCCAACTGATCTAACACTCTCTATCACATTTCTCTTAGTACAGTCTTCTCGTCGTTACAAACTATTCGTATGCTTGCCTGTAAGAAGTGATATTGATAAAGAGAACTGGCATTGGCCAAGTTGCTCTTCTTCAAGTCAAAATTAAGACAACAAGCAACACAACGAGAAACCGCTCCACCATTGCGTCGTTTCCTAGAAATATTCTTTTGCAACTTTGAGGCAATACTCTTCAGACGTTCTGCAGGGAAAACGGTTTCAAATAATAGTCGATATAGCCAATGCACTGCAGCAGAATATTTGCAAGACTATCCAACGCATTGACACATACATTCTAAAAAAGGAAAAGATATCTTTACCTCAAATTTAAGCTCAAGTACTAGAGCTTGTGGAAACTCACCACAATCATAGAAACTGTGACCACCACCAAAGCCAATGCTGCTCTCTGCAAAAATACTAAAAAATATCATCAAGCCAATTCCTCAAGATGCTTTGTATAGAAAGTTTACCTTTCTTTCATTAGTTCATCCACTACTTGTTGGTACGGAATAATGTTGCTATCCACACCCTTTACACATGTTTCTAATATGCTCGCAACAAATAACACACAGTATGCTCGAAGATTTGGTGCCACTTTTGCTGTGTTCAGAACTGCTCTTACATCAATAAAAGACGAATGCACATGATCAATGTGTAGTAAGAAAGGCATCGATAAGGAACTATTAGCATTCTCAAGCCATAGCTGTTGGCAATAAGAATCGAAACTCTCATTCATATCTGAAGCATACTAAAGAAGATTTTGTTAACCAAACAAATCATTGACATGGTTGACTAACCTGTAAGCCATCTCGATAAGTAGAAATGGAAATAAGTCGAATATTCTTAGGATTTGGAATAGGAACTGATGATATTAGTTCAAGTGGAGGTTTTCTACTGTTTTGTTCATTTGCTTCCTCCAACGTTCTGCCAAACGACTCCAAATCTTCAGTAGACAAGGAAAGACTACGGCTGTCAATCCGTTTTTCTTCTTCTTCACGCAAATGTTCAGACTCTGCCAAACTTGGAGTACTTTCAACAACTACAGTCTTATCATCCATTCGTACAAAATATTTCTTTAGAATATCAATCCAAAACGTTTCCTGTTGATGACACAGCCATTCAAGTCTTTCTACAACATTAAATGTGTCTATTAAGCTGCAATTCTCTTCATCCTCTGAACGATACAAAAAGTTTATCAGAATGGGAAAAGCTAAATCTTCTGGAGACTCCTCCACTGATGCCAAAAACTGAACTTTTGCTCGATGAATCAGTGCTTCAAGTCGTGAGTAATCTATTGCTCCTGGTTGACATAATGATTCGATAACTTTATCATAATGATAGAGCACATCTCCAAAGGTCTCAGGTGCAGTGTCTTCAGCAACAAAAATATGAGCAGTTTCCTATCAACAAATTCACAAGTCAACAAGTGTCAACAAATTTCAAAAAAAGCAACCGAGTATACCTTATTTTCTAATAAAGAATAATGAATTGCACTACATAACGGCTCCTCACAATCAACTAATGCTGCCTGCAAAGGACTGGAAGCCCCTCCAGTTAAATAACTATGTAACACTTCAATTGCAGCAATTATTTCAAGCTCACTCCAAAATGGACCTCTCCATCCTAAATATAAAGACCCACTTGACTCGTCATCTGCAGGAAAATTGACAGGAAATATATTCTGGACATTATATTTAATACTTTGATTTAAATAATTATCTATAATATTATACCTTGTCTAGTTCTGGCATGGGAGGAATAGGTCCTTTCCAAGGTTTCTGAAAAGAGTTTCTAAGCCAACCACTTTCTTCTCTCTTTCTTCTAATCTTTGCCTCCACTTCTTCCAATGTCGTCAGTAACTCTGTTGTTTCTATATTACCAATAACGATAATACACATATTTTCTGGTCGATAATATTTCGCATGATATTGACGAACTTTATCATTCGTCAGTTGCCGCAAGTTAGCCAATATGCCTCCAGTTTCAGCAGAAAGGCTAGAAACTTCTGGTGGACCATATAAACAACGAAGCAACAATCTATGTGCTCGTGAAGACGCTGTGTTTTCACGAGCCTGCATTTCGGAATAGACTACTCCTGCATCTAGTCCTTTGCCAGTGATGTGGTGAACCTAGAGAATCGTGGTTTACTACAGACACGGTTTCGTCGAAAGGAGCTTACTTCTGTCACAAAACCTGCATTTGTTAGCAAGGGGAAGAAAATATGGTCCAAATAGATTGGAAGCATTGTAAGAAAACCCTCTGAACCTGCCGTTTCCAAAGTATAGGCTGTGTGATCGACATCTGTCCAAGCATTGGTTCCTCTTGCTAGACAGCGATTGGCAATATCATCCAAAATACCCTTATACGGATAAGATTCACTTCCTAAAAATATCAAATGTTCTAAAGTATGAGGTAGACCATCGTCGTCACAAGCCTATTCCAACTTAGCTATATCTCAAACTACTTTAACATACCTCTGTTCCTAAACAAAAATATCCATAAACAATTGGTGTGTCCACTTTAACATTAACAATAGTTAGTCCAGTTTCCCTTGAAACGAATTTTTCAAGAAAGACTTCCTCTCCTATCTGTGCTTTCTCTTTTGCGTCCCAAGTCATTTGAAGAAATTAAAAGCCGACGGCTCAATCATTTCGAATAACAAAAATCAATTTCTTTGTTTAGAATACTTATCCTTTGTCAACTTTTGTGTACGACACTATTTGGGAAACTAGAGGTTTGAGGAAGCGAGTCGCACTTCCTTTGTTAGACAACTACAGTTAAAGCTCAAGTACTGTGAAGCTGTTATAAAATAGCATATATTGATTATTGTAACAATAGTAAGATAAATTCCAACTTCTACTGGGTTGTTCTGTTTGTTTGTGAGAGTTGCGTGTCTGAAAAGTTATCGTAGATATTTGCAATATTTCTTGTGCTCATCATATTCTATCAAATTCTGAAAAGCAAAACACAAGTTTTTATACCAACTGATGGAAGAACTATTTGCATTTCAACACCAAATATCAGAGGTACAGTCCCCTCCAGGGTATCGGACTTCATGCGCACGAGCAGCACCCCAAGGCTCTTTTCCAAAGTCTATAAAGAAGTTTTTATCCAACTTCATTCCGTCTTCACCACAATTTACTTTAATTAAATAGGAACCTTCCTTTGCCATTGTTGGATAAAATTCATTGTCCCAAGAACTGAAAAGTGAATTCGTTACATAAAGTCTCTTTCCATCTAAAGAAAGCTGAAGCATTTGAGGACCACCTTCTAATTTCTTTCCAGCCACTTCACATGTTCTGCCTATGAGTCCTCCAACCCATAACTGGCTCTTTAACACTGGATGCGAAGGATCTGTAATATCATATTGCCTTATATCTCCATGTAGCCAATTCGAGAAATAAAGAAAACGATCATCCATAGAGATTAACAAATCTGTAATGAGACCTGGGAGTGGAACAGGGAAGCTTTCTATTTCAACTGGTTCAACACCAATTACTTTCTTTGCTTCCCATCCATCATTCGCCTTGTAAAAATGAAAAACATTTGAAGATAATGCGGCACCAACAAAACCATGACAACTATTCGGTTCATGAAGAAATCGAGTTTCTAACGGAATCCATCCATCTTCACCCAAGTCTATCGTCTGCTGAAGAATATTCTCTTTCCAGTTCCAGAAATGGATCTTTCTTCCGTATTTACCCTTCTTCACATCTGCTAGGTCAAAACCATTATAGTATGTTTTGGGAGCAGCCCATTCAGTAGATACCATTACATTGTGTCTTGGTTGATACCAAAAGTCATAGTTGAAATCAACTTCTTTCATAGAAGAATCTCCCCATTTGCCACATATATTAAAGTCTTCATCTAAAAGAAGAAATCCTCCAGGTGCATTGCCATCAGAGTCACCTAACATACTTATCATGATATTTCCATTCGACAAACAATGTACAGTGTGTGGTGCTCCCAAATTCACTTTTTCTCGCAATTCTTCAGGCTCCAATATTTTGTGAAGTTTTGGGGCTCTTTCTTCTAAAGTATCAAATACATATATGCGGTTGGAGCGTTGACCTCCTGCTACTAAGAACCGACGTCCTAAAGTGCAATTGCCCTGGTATGAACAGCAAGCATTCCAGCCAAAGTGGTGTAGTTCATCACCTACATAAGGAACTGGGATGCGGGAGATTATTTGCGCGTAAGTGGGAGATGAAGGTTCCACGTCCACGGTTGCTAAATAGTCTGGGTGTTTACTCTGAGTGCCAACATAGAGGGCTAAGACATATAAGACTTTCTCTGGAGGCGCTTTGTAGGCTTCCTGTGGGCTTGAGAAGAACCGATGGTGAAGGGACATGTTTTATAAAAGATATAGCAATCCGATTAATCTCACGGCTAATAAGATATTACAAAAATCCAATCATTTCTTCAATTTATTTTCTCCTTTGTCTGAGATTGTTGCGTTCCTAATAGAAGAGAAGATTTGACTTTGATAACACCAAGTTGTGTCTCGAAAATGAATTAAAAAATTAAAGGCAACATCACAGCCAAACAAAGATAAACATTTAGAAATGACTCTGACTTATATTTTTCCATAGTGCTCCTAGCAAGATCATCGATATCATTAATGGTTCATTTAACTTGGATGACCATGTATTATAGGAGCACTTTTGTATCTTATATACTTGGCTTAAAAATTACAAGGGTATAATGACTTGCTCCTTAGAAAAGTAGATTGTCAAATTTCTAGTCTGTAGATCAAATCTAGCGTACACAAGGCTAAAGACACTTGCCAATGCATTTCTCGTAGATATGGGCTTGAAACTCAAACCCTACCTTCTGTATCTCACACTAATAATTTGTATGAATGTCATCAAACTTTGTTAACAAACTCATTCGGTTATTATTGTGCCCTTCATTAAACCTTTACGAGAGTGGCAAATATGCAAAGTTCTTTTGGATGGTTATGAATTGGAAAGGATTATTACATCCACTTACATACCTTGCAGACTATAAGATGGAACTTGTTAACAATACCTATCAAAGAAAAAAAGAAGATAAAAGAGAATGGCTCCACTTTGCTTTCTTCCGACGTAAACAAATATTCTTGCTTTTACAGTCATTTTGGCTGCAAATAAATGCAAACTTTCATTCCCATTGCATTCATTTTCATTTATTTAAACACTGCTGGAATATTTGAAACGTTACCATCAAGTAAAAAAGGAATCAGAATATTCGAATACATCTCAGTCAAGATAAATCCGATGACTAGAACATTTGAACTTTCTAACAAAGCCAAACGGAGTTGAGGAATAGCTATAGATAAAATGGTGTTCCCAAGCCTAGTCTCTACTGTCTGGTCCAAAGTCCGTATCTGTGCTTCGTGAAGATATACTGGTATTGTTTTAGCTACTACTATTAACTTTGATGGCCAATTCCTTCAAATCCTATCAGGTTCAGTCTGTTACAATATGTCTTGATGCAGCGTTTATGCTATAGATTGCGGCTGATATAAAACTCACATCCCTCATGGCTTCAAAAGCTTTCTGTCCATTCTCATTGCATGGTCATATGTTTTTCCACAACATTGGACTTTTCATGAATCGGAAGCAACTTTAGGATCAGAGCTGCCACTCCCTTATTATTTGACGGCTACTTTCTTCCATCTATGATTTAGCCTTGATATGCATACCTTGCACGACGAATAAGACATTAAACAGCACTCGTAGTCTGGTGCTCACTGAAGGTTACTGCAATCTTACAGGCATTCATTATTTGTATCATGTTGAATTTCTATCAAAATATGCATTAAGTAATACAATATGGACCTCTTCTTCAGAATTACAATAAACCTTAGGAAAATTGGGTGTCCAAAAGAAAGACAGATGAGTAAATGTACCAGGCTTTGTATGCTCCATGTGAGGCTTCTGAACGATTGGATAGCATACTTGCGTTTCCTTACTTTATTCAATGATCATCTGAATGGCATTAATCGTAACTGTAGCTACTCTTGACAGAAATTCATCAATTAAAGACAACTCTGATTTTCTTTTGTATATTTTTCTTTTAAATGTCTTCTTTGATATTATTCAACCTAGAAGATTGGTTACCGAGAGCGCTTTTGTCCATCAAATACAGGAAGTTCTCTTGGGATATCAGACCTGTAGTAGTGGAACAACCCACACACACAACTTACCTCTGATACAGTTGCCGTGTTCAAGCTAGAATGTGCAGACAAGTTGGTAATTTGTAAGATGCTTCGACTTAACATTAGTTATGTGTAAAAAGAAACAAAAGCTCTATTGCTACTTTGAACTTTGTATCATAGCAATCAGTTTATAAGTAAACTTCACTTCCTGCTAAGAAAAAAATGTTCAAGTTGATTCTTTCAATCTGCACTTTATTATCTACAATACTTGCTTCCCAAAAGCATACTTGTTAACCAATTGAGGAAGAACCGTTCAAACAGTCTACTTTTCTTTGATATTGATTCAAATAATGAATATGTGTTTGCAGAAACAGATCCTTGGAACAAAACCTTTTTGTTTCGCACTCAAATTATACCCATCTTACACGCTCGCACGACTGACTGACTCTGAGACAAAAAAATATGCACCGTAGCTTTACGCGTGAGTCTTCGCTCCTCATGTTGTTCTCTTATACCTCGACTGCTCTTCACAAAAACATGTTGAAAACTTTCCAAACTGTCTTTATAGTCGAAAACAGTAATCGATTTTGGAGATGATTGCATAGCTTCTTGTCCGGATAGAGGCACAACAAATACATATGACATTTAGTTCCTATATGGAATATCGTTATTATTTAATACTTTCAAACCCACTGTTTCCAAATGACTTTTTACTTAATCGTTATTTATAGACTTTCTTGTCAAATGACAACTGTTGATTATGCAGAGAAATTCTTACAGTTTTTACGGGCTTAGTTTTGTGGTCATAAAACGTTTGACAGAAGCTCATATGTCTTAGCTATTCTATTTGATGATTGAAGGAAAAGTTAAGTGGAATGCATTAGTGTTAGTGAACAAACATTACCAAGCAATGGGTATAGACAACTTGAGTTGCTATTGCATATAGTTTATCACTTTGGTATGTCTGCATTTGGTTGCACTAAAAATTTACATTTTTCAGAGCTCATTTCACTGGATAGTACTTGACAAGGTCAGTATGATAAGTCAATGGGTAGTCAATTCCATCACTTGCAAAAAGAAAACAGATGAATGTTTTTCTAATGCAGATCTTTTGAAGCTTTCTTAGTATTTTCTTCACAAAATTCGTGCATTTCTGTTTATTTATGGTGCAACCAGTTAAAAACAAGGATTACACACTTCGAACGATTTCCTTCCAATTGGAAATTCTCCTTCAGGATAGAATACCAGTGGAGTCAACTATAAGATATTAACATGAATATTGAAGCATGCAAACTTCTTCCATTCCTTGTCACTATAAAAATTTTCCGACAGCCTCAAGTCACAAGCTAAAAATTGGAAAACAAGTGAATTTGATTCATCCAAAGTATCTTGCGGTTGATTCAACAAAGGAACAAACACAAGTATTCATTTACTAGCTGCGAATTGATATGTCATGACATGCTTTGTAGCTGACTGACATTGTATCACTGACGACTTTCAGAATGATGAATGCAGTGAATTCTGTTTCTTATTCTCTCACTGTTGTCGTAAACAGAGGAATTGTCAATAAAGGACAAATCTATCCATGACACCATGATGAATACAACTCAGCTTTTTGTATTTAATAGAGATGACGGTGAAAACAATACTCAATGTTCGGATACTTGTTTCAATGTGTCATAAAGATTCACAAACCGTTCTTGTCCTCACCAATACAAACTATTATTCAAAAAAATCAAAAACAAATGGTGTCTGCCTAACCAAGGTGTTCTACATTTGCTCCATTCAACAAACAACTTTGTCCGAAAAACAGACAAAGATTGACAATTATAAACGCTGAAGGCGTTTTCTTTTAGCTTTCTTCTCTGGCTGCATTACCAAAAGTTGCTGCAAAGATTTATGATACTTTTCAAAACTGATAAAATCAACAAATTTTGGAGCAAAAGATATTCCAGCATCACTTTCATACAATGATGTGACATATATAATTCTTATTCTATTTCTACATGAAACACCAAATGGATTCAATACTTCAAAGTCTACTATTTGATTCGAATCGTCTCGAATGACCGAAACTTCAAAACCCGTGTCATCAAAGATACTTTCAAGCAACGACACCAACTGTGGTTTTTCAGGAGGATAGAACAGACGCTGTATATCAGCTGAGCCTTTATTATGCTCCGGGAACGAAGAACTGGCAAGTTGAAAAAGGCATAATGTCCACCTATCAATTTTCATGTTCATGTAAGCCAAATCCAAAGGCGCACACTCTTTAATCAACCTCAACCAACGAGTACTGGTGACTTCTGAACTCAATGGATCAAAACGCTCCCCGTCAAATCGTAACCACTTTGTATTCGCAAACTCAATAGTATCCAACAAATTCTTTTGTAATTCTGGCATCAAAAATGTCTCTTCTGAAAAACACCAGGAGAGAATTAGTTCTTTAAAGGCATGATTTCTTTCTTCTCCCATTGATGTCTGAAACTTTTGGGACAAGTTCATGAGACGTTCTTCAGTAAGACAGTAATATGTAAATGAAGAAAACAAAATGTTTCGTGCTGTACTGTTGCAAAACCGTAAAGTTCTATCGTTCATAACACTTAGAAGATCACGTAATTGATAAGCACCCTCACAAACATTCAGTGATGGTATAGAATCGCCCACAAATAATATACGAAGCATCTTGACAAAATCTTCTCTTGCATCTTCCGTTTTCAACGAATATGTATATTGATCATGCATCATTTTCATAAAAGAATGAATATCACTCGTAAAGCTTCTTTCCAATCACTCAAAACTGGTTCTTAATGTTTTACGCATTGATACCAGTTTGCTTATCATTCCAGGAACCATTCCACTAAGTTCTACAATCTGAGGCAAATAAGAACCAAATATTTTGGGATAGTCTTGCAACTCTGCCCAATAGTCATACTCTTCGTCATTTAAAGGTTCAATATAATCTCGAAAACTGTCAAAATCATAAGGTAATGCCTGATAGTGTTCTGAGTCGGCAATGAGAAGACTACAGCTGCTCTAGAATAATACATAAATAAGAAGAACCTTTCAAAAGCAAGCCAGTTTCTTACTGAGCACATTAATTGAATATCACTATAAAGCTTGAAAAACAAAGGCCACAAGCTTGTTGGAGAATTTTCTCCAGAGTACATGATGGTCATCACTAATAAGAAGCGTCCGAGAAGAAAGGTTCATCATGGTATTTCGAATTTCTATACAAAGTTCAATGTCACCTTTCTCAAGAGCAAAATAGATCACTTTCTTTAAAGAAAGACCTACGAGAAACTCGTATTTGGATGTGTTGGAAACGAAACATTCTTTGATCTCATCGAGTGTGTCGGCATTCATAAACAACAGCATTTTCAAGTAGCGGAATGCCAGTAAACTGTCATATTGTGGGTAAATCAGGAACTTGAAAGTGTTCCCAATATACTGTACTGGTATCTTACAATATCTTGCAAGGATTGCAGTGAGATAAAGATTAATACTTTTTCCAAACCACTTGTGTCCGACAGAACCATCCGTTTTGGATATGGACTACTTTCTGGAACTTTTAGACTGCGTACTTGGGCGTTCCATCTCTGAATAAACTCTCCTCGAAGGAGAATTCTGGAAATACCTGATGAAGTGTGTTGTAAAGGAAACTACCAAGCAAAAAACTTTGGAACTAAAATATCAGCAATTTTTGAAAAGTTTGTGTCTTATCGACTTGAAAAATATTTCCCCCTATCTCAACCTCTTCTCCTACCACAGAAGAGATAGTTGTTAGAGCACACTCTCTCCCAAGATGAGGAACGTCTGCTAACCACACGTTGACAAAAGACTCGTCAATCTCTGCAGTACCTTGCTTAAATATATCCTTGAAGTTTGTCATTTCTTTGAAACTTATTTGAACGTCTTCTTGGTAAGTGGCAAGGCTGGATAGTACTACGATGAACACGGTAAATACAAGGCGTGGTGTGAACTTTGGCACAGAAAGACAACACTTGCGTAAAACCAGTTATCCGAAGACTACAACTCTTTGTAGTCAGAGAGTTGGGACTTGATAAAATTAGTGTGTGCACAACTCAGTGCCACAGCCACGCAATTAGAATGCATATTCTTCGATACTTTTTAGTGATGGAAAGGTTCGTATTAGGCCGTTTCGACAAAGCAGAGGTTGCTAGACAAGTGTAGTTATTTTTATATAACAAACTCCGAATTTTATACAGTTTTTCGATATTGAGGAGTCTGTTTCGACAGGAACAAACAGAAGAAAACTTCCAGAAAAGTACATTAAAGGTCTTCTTTGCCTGCCTATTGATAAATCGACAGTAACTACCAGATGTGCAGCATAGAGTTGTAAATATAAAGAAAAAACTAATTTTATATCTTAGGTGTATGCTTGCAACGACTATTTATAGACAGTGTTAAATATCCTCTTTATGACACTCTTGTTTTGAAGAAAAGGAAGCAAAATTTTCTCAAGTTAATAAAAAACTGAAAGCAGCAGGCACAGAAGCACCAATCTCATTGTTTTTTCTTCCAAAGTAACGCTCTGGCAGCTTCCAAGGCATTCCTTGTTGACGATGGAGACGAAGCTTAACTTTTCTTCTCCAATGTTTATCTAGAGAATAACCCTAAGATTTACATATTTTGAAGTTTATTAGCTCCAAGCTGCAGTTGTTCATTAATATGATATGTTGGGATTTGTGGCAACTTTTGTATTCTTTGAATTTCCTATCTTTCTTAACATTATCATTGAAAACTCTATTTCGTTATCTGGTTTAATAAAGGTGGATATGTATAAAATGTTTGTTGATAATCCAAAAGATTTTAGCAAACACGACGTCCATGCTAAAAGCACACGTCGATGCATGTTAATGTTTTTGAAAAGACACAACAGCTTTGTATATGCAAGTTGTTGATATTTATTTTGCAGTACCGTTTTACGAGTTTAAAATTGAACATAAAGAAAGCTTTTATGTAGATTAACACATGTCCAAAACGTTTTCTTCCAATAGATGCTGACTTGGAGTTGCGTTTTATGGTCTGACCATTTGGTTGGAACATGGCGTTCAAGTTACTGGCAGCGTGCAAGTGCACTACTTCTTTGATGGGATTTATTTAGTAAAGATGATAATTGTAGCAATAATATTGGGAGCGGTTAAACACTAAGAAATATTGATTCGTTTTTTTGAAGAGTTAGGAACATGAAAATATTTTCTTGTGTTTTCCAAGCCACATTATACTATTCACCCAATTTTGTCCATTGACATAGCTTTTGATTCCTAACAAAAACAGTCAAGATTTCCTTTTCTCTGGTTAATATACATGCATTTCACTTTACTTCTGCATCCAAGTGCAACTTTTCAAATAATTAGAGCTATGTTGATGGGAGATCAGAATATGAGTGTATGTATTGCTTTCTCTCTCTCTCTCTCCATTTTCAATAGTGTTGGAATTCAAAAAAGGTTGTACGTATTCATCACAATCTTCTAATACTGTGAAAGATATACGCACTCAAAGCATATTCCCGTCCTGTTTTTCCTCCTCACATAAAACCACACTGCCAGCTATGGATCTCTTGTAAATGTGGCATGTTTATTACTAAAGTCGTCTCTTCGTGGTATGAAAAATTGGATACATTCTCTCCAATGCCGTGTTTTATCAATAGTCTGTTATGCATATCTTCTAAAACATAGCCAATGGGTTTCTTTTTCTTTTAAATTCTCTGATGAAAAAGAACTTTTCATTTCGACTTTGAAAAGAAAGAATCAAATATGGAATTTGTGACTTGTTTGCCAAGTGAAGAGAAATCTCTTGCTGAAAGGTGAAAGTTTGGGAAAAAGTTGTCAAAAGTACATGTGTTTGTTAATTTTCGCCTCTACTAGGATACTTGGAGAAGACAAAATAGACCATGAGACTTGTGTCCAAACAGTAGTGGCTCTGATTCAGCTCTACCTTTCTCCTATCAGAAAGTTAATCAATGAGAAATCTATAAAGTATCAATGTAAACAGCGTGTACTTTAGGCTTGGAGGTGTGAATAGTGATTACTACGAGGAAACCATACCAAGGTTTTAATATTGTACTGAATACACCTGAACTCAATGCTATTCCTTCTGTTACGTTTTTCCAACCTTGACAGGATCGATGGGCATCAAAACATGCAAGAAAATTGTTGTCTCATATGAATTTTATTTTTCATAAACTCCAAACACTGTTGTAGTGGTATGATGAGCTCCACCATCTATCTTGGACCTTTGTGGCTAACTCATCGTCTCATTTGCATCCATCCCTTTCACATATGAACAAAATATCTAAAGCATCTGACAGTAGACACAACAAATGATAAAATATAAACTCCATCTATCACAAACCTTTTCCAGAATGAGCTATATACGGATGTTACCTTATTTGTATTGTTTATAAAAGTAACCTAGTTTGAGAAATGTGATGCTCTACACGGAAACCTATTTAATGAACCAAATAGCACAAAGTTGTTGGGTTGTAACAAGTTGGTAATATGCATTTCCTGGTATCAATTGTCATTAACTTTGCACATTTCTGGAATGTGAGGCATCTTGAAAATAGTTGATTGTTTAAGGATACTCTTAAAAAATATTTCTAGTCCCTCTTGGTACAGAAGAATGGTTGCAATTGTTTTCTGAATTTTATAGCCTACGAGAATTGACATTTTGGAAAATAATAGTGGTTTGAGTAAAAGAACTATTCAAAAGAACAAACATTAATTTGTCACCACAGAAGAAAGAATATTATGATGCTCAAGTCAGACTGCCTGGACATTCTTTAATAATAACATTCAAGGAAGAACAAAAGCTAAGAAACCAGTTAGTGACTGCCAGCCTTTATCGGTAAGACAGATATCAGCATTGTAATCATTTGGCATGATAATCTACAGAGTTGTTCTGTTTAAACACTGGCAAATAAAAGAAGGTATTCAATCTTGTCATAAACACTCATGTGAATAGTTATCTAAAAAATCATTGTCTCTTGGGCATCCTAGGCATCTGTCGCTAAGAAACTTTGAAAGTCTTTGGGAAACTCTTCTCAACAAAGAAATTCCACATATTTTGGCACCGAAGAAACACCCTTTGCCTTTCCATGAGGTAAAGGTGTGACATAATTAATGGAGCCGTGATCTCGACAATCAAAGACATGATATCAAGCAATTGGGGTTTGATTGTTTGTGTCCATTTCGAATACAATTTTTAAATCTTCACCGAAAATTGTTTTCAATCAACCAACTGAGGTTACCCTGAGTTTGCCTTTGTTTCAATGTCCTTTCTTCTGTTTCACTTTGCATCCTCCGTGACTTTGTGAGGCCGAGGGTTGCATTTGTAATTACAGGTGAATCAATATATGAATTCGCTTCCTTTTCAGATATCGTAGATGATTTCAAAGTATTTTCGATACTAGCAGAGCTGCAGTCCTATTTATTAAACGAAGAGACGTGAATCACGAAAAAGTATATATGCCACTTGCAAGTATGCCCATCTATATAAATATATTGGAATCGAGAATATTGTTCAGATAACAGTATCCAAATTGAATAAGTAAACTTCACTACCGCAGGATTAAACTCCTCTTTGTCCAATCTTACCCAACTCTGACTAGATAGTTTTGGATGCTTGTTAGGCTTCGTATCAGAATAGGGCACAACTTGTTTTCTACTTTCAATGAACAAAAAAAATAATTCTTCAAATACATCTTCTCTCCTATTCCTTACTTGACGATTGCGGTTTACAAGCAAGGTATGTTTGCCAAGAGAATCTTTCAGTGAATCAAGACAGTAACATACCAAGAGATATACAGTTGTAACAGCGTAAACACATGTCGTCCCGTACAATGAATAATCTTTGATGCCGATAAGAAACACTAGCTATAGTAATACTAGGAACAGTACGGTTCATGAACTGTTTATATAACATATTATAGAATCGTTTTCTGGAATCAGATGCAAGAGTTTCCATATACGCGTTGTGTCTTGAAGTAATCTCAGAAGATATCCTTGAGGCAGCTCTAGCACTTAAAGCATCAAAACTTTCAATGGAGTATTTCATGGAAAGAGAGACCATTATGGCCATCATTGGAGGTATTCATCCGGTGAGTTTAATAACATTTGCAGAGTAACTCCTTAAGGTCTTACGATAGTCTTGCATCGTAATCCACATATTATATATTTCCAGACTTGACGGTTCAAGATAACGAACAAAATTACGATAGCCACTGGGCAAGTGCTCTTCAAACATGTGATGTTATGAACCAGCAATAAATACACCACAAAATCTCTAGAACAATGTATGTCAATACAGAGAATATTTCAGAGAAAAACAGTTTCTCACATTACATATCGCCTAAATATCATTATAAACTTGGAAAAAGGGTGGTTGCAGCTTTGAATAACTAGAGTATTTTCTCCACAGGAACATTATGTTCCTCAACGATAAGCAGATTCTCCGGAGATAGGCACATCTTCGAACGTCAAATAGCCAACACAGAAAAATATCTACCTTCTCCAGACCAAAATAGTTTATATTTTTTAATGAAACACTCTTCAAAAAACCATATGATAGAGAGCTAGAATAAAAATGCCAAACTATGCCATATAAGATGTCGGCATTCACAAATAACAGCTTTTCAAATAGAGGCTTGCCAAAATGCTGTCATTGTCTCTTCCACAGTTGTACGAGTATTTACAAAATACTGTACAGGTATCTTACAATATCTTGCAAATACTGTAACGAGATAAAGGTCAGTGCTTTTGCCCAAGCCACTTGTACGCCACAGAATAATTAGCTTCAGATATCGACAAACTTTTGAATTCTTTTGACTGTTTACTTGGGCATTCTACCTTTGAATAGACTCTCGGAGAATTCTGGAAACACCTGAAGAAGTTACTTTTTTAAGGAAACGCAAAGCAAAACGCTTTTGGAGTCAAAAGAGCAGCAATTCTTTAGAAAGTTTGTGTCTTGTCGACTTGAAAGGTTTTCCCCTTATCCCTATCCCATCATCAGCCACAGACGAGAGTGATATGTTGCTGCATTCTCTCCTAAGGTTGGGAATATCCATCAACCAATAGTTTACAAACTGCTCCTCATTCTCTGCAGTGCCTTGTTTAAATGCATCTTTGTTGACCAATTTTCCGAGTACTCTCTGGTGGTTCTCTTGGAAAGTGGCCACGATGAAAAGTCTACGGCAATGATCAAAATAAATAATAGAAGTGATGGAAATCTTGAAACGAAAAGACAACACTTGCGCAAAGCTAGTTTTCTGTAAAATGCAAGTCCTTGTAGAAAGAATATTAGGTTTTTACAGTTGGCTTTAATAAAATTGTTGTTTGCACAACTCAGAAACATCAACGATGCTGCAGAGCAAATCAAAACACTTACAATCACTCCTTCTTAGTATTTACAGTAAACAGTTACTTTAATCAGAAAATTCGGCTGCTTTTCCTATAAGAATTTTAAAGATTGTTTCAGGATCTGTGATGCCCATCCGAATCAAAGAAGCCTCATGGAGTCTGCGGATACTAAGTATGCCTAACGGTGCAAGTTTTTTAAAGCAAACAGAAAATTCTTCTTCAGAAAGACCACAACGCTCTCTTAAGAAAGTATTCCAATCAAAAGAAGACTCGAAAGAACTCGATCCTGCAACTTCTCTACCTTTCAACTGCATCGCATTCGTCGTATCCATTCCTGGATGAACATTCGTTTCTAGGGAGACACTGCTCCCTTGAGGTTCATCTCGTACAACACGTTTTCGTCCATAGTCCACTTGCATTGTGTTGGTATCTGAAAATGAATCTATTTCTGGTGTGGCTGATTTCTCCTCCGACTCAGAAACACGATAAGGCATATGACTTAACCAGCTATCCAATACAACACTCAATACACTCAATTTTTCCGTTTGTGGAAGTGAATTATCCACTTGAAGCTTTTTCTGCAACTCCTTATAAGCATCACTGCCTAAAAATGTCTTTCAATTCTCTTTTGAACAAACAACGAGTTGGCAACGATCAGGAATACTTAGCCATTGATTGACTGTACTGCAACGAGGTAGTAGAGAATTATGTGAACGGACATTCAGTTCCCTATTGTCTTGCTCATAATAAATTCCGCTATTCAATACCCAATTCTGGTTGTCTGTAAATTGCTTACTGACTTGCTCAGTATAATTCGTACTAACGATGAGCTGTATCGCAAATACATTCTTTTCTTTCAGGTCGATATCTTTCGATATTGGAATCAAAAACTTGTCTACTTCTTTCTTTATCTCTGCACGGTCGGTTACTCCTTGCTTCATATCATAACATTTTAGAGAAATACCAATGAGATATATCGGTGCTTGAGTGTCCTCCGTCAAAGAAATCAAAGAAGGAGTGCTTATTTCTGTTTCGGGTTGTTTCGACACACTCAATATCCAATCTGGTCCTCCAGAATAATGGGTTGCAGAAATAAGGAATCCATCTTTCTGTGATAACCAAGTATCGAAGAATGACTTCCAGGCACTTGGGTGAAAGGTTTCTCTTGAGCTGCTAAACTCTCCAGCTAGACTCGAATGAAAAGATGCAACATATCTTGGACGATAAAGATGCATTCGTATTGAACCAACATCTCCGATCACAAAATTCTCTACCCATGTTTTACGGAATATACTCATCTCACTCAACCTGGAACAGAAACACAATCGAAGATACAATTGGAGAGACATGAGAGTTTCAAATATCATTCCACGGCTCGATAGTCTATCGTATTGTTTCATCGCTGAAGCCAAATCTTTGATAAATCCAATAATTGGAATATCGGGATAACGCAATTCGACATAGTTCAACATAATTTGGGGATAAATCAGTTAAGTGTCTTTTCTGTCTCCTTGTGAATAATACAAACCAAAGTTACTAGCGACATCCAATGGCATAGTCAACGTAGCAGGCACCCAATTTACTACATTCGAAATACGTCTTTCCTACCTCTACAGGAATTTCAAAAACATTGGCGAAAAGCAAAGAAGAAAAAACTCCAATTGTGTCTGATCTCGTATGAAGAGGATCTACAAATAGTCTCCATTATGGAACAATAGTTTCTATCTTCTTCCTTAGCTCCGCTTCCGAAAGATCTTTCCACTCTAAATTCGATAAGCGATTTTCTGCCAATCGAGACAAGACATGACGGACATGGATTGGAACACCACTTGTATATTCCCATACTATCCTTGAAAAGTAATCCATTCCTTGTGGATTGCCAGGAAAGAGGATATTTTGAAAAGACCTGTTGTTATACATTGCATGTTGGATAAAGGCATGCGTCGCTTCCAGAGAAAACGGATCAAGCTTCAAAAGCTTCAACCCGAGTCGTGATGCTCCAGCATCGTCTACTTGTTGTACAATATGACCAGTTCTTCCCGTTACCAAACAAAGTACACGAGGTATACAAAGTAAAGGCCTCAACAGAAAAAAAAACGTACAATATACTGTAGAAGGTGATTCATTTGAAGAAGGACTTTGGAGATCTTTAAAATTGAAACTATTCGGTTCTCCTAAACAGCCAATTTCATCAATACACACAAACAGATATTTCTTCTTTGTAACTTGCAACAGCTTCTTTAACCATTTACTAACACATTGGGAAATAGGAGGACCAACTTGCCCCAACAACTCTTCCTTGTTGGGGTATCCAGACAGTGCATACTTACAAATACGTTCATACAAGACAATATCAAAATATTCTCCTTCTGTAGGAAATTCACGCAAGTCCAAATATATATATATCGTCTCGTCACACAGAGCGTTCAATCCATCTTCCAATGTTGGGCTTCCAGGAAGCAAAATATCAACCCTTTGATTTTTAACAAATTCCCTGTTCATAACAAGAAATTCGTGAAAGTGCATCCCAAAAGTTGTTTTGCCAGACCCGTGCATATTTCCAGCAAAGCAAATCACAGGGCGAGGGTTTCCAGCTTCCATGGGGTCACCGTTCATATATTCAAAAGATCCTCGGAAAGCTCTCAACACTTGCACAACAGCCTCTTTTCGACTCACTAAAGGTGCAGAGAAGTGACCTAGCCTGTAGGTCGTCGTTCTTAACATGATATTTGCGTAATCAACTATTATTTTATTGCCAATTAAAACCCTCAGAAAGTGCTTTTTCACTCTAGAACAAGAAAAAGAAACAAAGTATCTAACTTTTCAATAAATAACTTGAAAACTTGCACAATAGTTGTATGCTACGACGAGGGACGACACCACCGGGCAAATTGGAAAACATCAGACTTGCTATTCTCATTACTTGCTCGGTCCATTTCTTATAGAGAAACCAGATGAGCATTATAGGAACTACTTGAAAACGAAAGTAACTTACAAAGTCGAAATGAAACGAGCCGAAATATCATATCAGAAGAACTGTGAATGACCATCTCCAAAACATGAATCGACAGAATTGCTAGAATCAACTATAATAACTTTCTTGGATTGTTTTCTACATACAAGAATCTTACACTATAGCGACTATATAAGAAAAGCCCTCAGCATTGATAAAAGACCAAAACTAAAAGTACCACTGTACAAGATGGAAGAAAGATTAATACTTTAAGCTATTGGAGTATCAACTGGTAAGAAACATTCTCGGTAGCATTAAGATATATTCGATTTCGAAAAACAAAAAGAATCGTCGCTTGTCGTATTTCTAGTTGTGGATACTTTTCTACTTCTTTACAGTCCTCCTGTCTTTTTAGATATTCCTTTTGCTTTGGAATGGGAATTCAAGGTAGCTAGAACCTATGAAAATATTTCAAGTCAGTACGTTTTGAGTTTTCCGACAATGACCTCGTCCCTATTATCATCTCTTTCTATCAACTTTGGGGTCTCTACATGGAGAACACATAGAAATGACATTTCCTATCCACGTCCTGCAAACAAAGAACTTCAACAAATTGATAATTAACATTATGACGGATGCAGAAAATGCCTTTCTACTAGTACAACAGAAACAGCAAAGCATCCATTTCTTTCAACAAACTATTATAAATGAATCCAACAGGACATTCCTTATGGGGAGAATCCATATACCTTTGGATACATGAAATGAAAAACACGTGCTGCATATATTTGGGCTTTCAACAATCAGGTTTCAAACAGACAGAGAGGATGGATACGCTATAATTATTGGATATGTTTCATTATCAAGACTCGCAAAAACGTGACAAGACAAGAAAATCCAAGGTTGAGTGTCACTGCACCAAACAGTAGGAACTTTTATTCAGAGATTCCATTCCCATATTGTCCAACGTGGGTACATTATGGATATGAAATGCTCTTTCCAGTCCACTCAGTATTTGCTTGTCAACCAATATTTCGACATCTTTCTCACAAAGAACAACAAGTTCACAATTGGGAGGTATTTGAAAGGAGCCATGGATATACATTCCTCCCGAATAGCAACGACTCTGATTATTCAAATCGCTTGCAACTTTCATAGACAATTTGTTGCTAAGAATAATAAGCATACAGTAATTCGTATTCAATGAATTGCACAACACTTGTTCATAAACAGGCACCAGAAACTTTTCGGCTTCCTTGACAACATCCGACCAACCAATGCCCTCCGATTTCCAACGTCCCTTACAGGCAACACCAACAATCAGATTCCTGAGTTCACCTGGAGACTGCCTCTTAGACTGCAACTTGAATAAAATATCTGGACTATGGGAGTTGGGCTCTTTTGGAATGTAAATCCTTTCCAAAGCAAGTACATCTCGAATAATCTTATTCCATTCATTCTTTCCAAAGGTTTTCCGCATAGTTCTTGACTCGGGATTCCATTCTGTGTCACCAACAGAATTCATATAGCAGAGAGGAGATGGCATATCAAAAGGAAGCTTCATTTGACTCCATACCGATGACAACTGAGCCAGTAGATCTCTAAAATAAACCTTTTCAAGCTCCGAAGACAGCATCAAATCTAGTCGTATGGCAACGAGTCCTTCAAATACTCGACCCTTGGAATAAAGGAAACAATCCATAGGTTCATCACGTATGGCATCCAGAAGTATCTTTTCTAAAGAGGACAAAGAGACATTATCTTCAATGTCAAAAACAAACACCTTTGGAAGCAATACTTCATAGGTCCTTGAGTCAACAGGACGTCGATAAAGTCCCATTTCTGTAACAGCATCATATAAAAATACATTGTTCAATTTGCTACTCTTAGTGAAAGGTATTCTATACAGTGCCATTATTAGTAGGATATCCAATAAACGTCTTCGGCCCTCATCCAACGACACGAGTCGCTCCTGAAATGGTTCAGAACAAATTGTCTGAAATTGGTCGTTCTTCACACATGCTATGCATTCTTCTTTGGACAAGGGACGTTGAATGCTCTGTGAATAGTTCAACAACATATTCACTGCACGCGTCAATAGGCCTGGAACTCCACCTGTATATTCCAACAATACATCCGCCAACTCATCAACTGAAAAAGAAGAACAACACAAGACTTGATATACTGAAAGTCTGTTATTCAATTTCAAATGACTTTTTACAAGATGCTCTTTGATACTAGGCGAGTCTAAAGGTGACAGAGAAATAAAATGCAACAGCACTTTGGAGACAGAAGATACATGATTTTGTATGCTTAAACCTTTGCTTTTCCCAACTACAATAAAGAATAGGTTTTCTTGTTTACACAACTCCCGAAGAATACCAAAAAAGTCATTGTAGGGACGAACCCTTTCATCTGAAGTCTTGTCAAAATCAAACTCTTTGGTCATACCCTCCAAAGCACCCACTTCATCAAACGTTATCAATAAAAATTGATCTACTGGGGTACTTAGTATTCCACGGAGTAGTGGTACTAGATTAGAAGCTTCCATATCGATTGCTCTATATGCACTTTCCTTTGAGATTAAAGAAGATGCAGCTTGTGAACAGGCTGTTTTTACTAGCAAATAGTAAATAGCCCATTTAAAGTTCCTGTCCCTGGGATCGGTTGGCTCCAACTCACTCAAATCCACATAAAGAAGGGCAGCGTTCTTTAGGTTTTCCAAAAAAGTTCTCTTTGACTCTTCCATATGGTAAGTTGCCAACACAGTTTCACTGAAATTCCGCACCAATTTCAGGTAGTTGATGCAAAATGTGGTCTTGCCGCTCCCAAATAAATGGGGGGCGAAGCATATGGTCAGGCGATAGTTGAGACTCTCTGACTGCCGTTGCAGCTGGCGTCGGTTGTTGTGGAGTTCATAAAGTTGTTCCGTTACTGTGTAAACGTCCCGTTCACGGTCTACTACAGTGGACTCATAACAATCAGAGACTGTCCACTGCGAGGTAAGTAAGTCTTCAGACATCGTCGACGCCGAGCCAACCAATTCTTCCAGAACCCACAAATCTCACTGAGGTCCAAATTTTATAACAAGTGGTCCCAGACAAGTAAGAGTAGGTAACTGTGGACTCGGCACGGGGGAACCTGTATTCATTAGGCATGGCAACTGTCTATGCCTTTAGTCTACTGTCACTTTTTTTTCGTTACTTAAACTATATACTATTACTGTCTATGTAAGTATCAACAACATTCTGATTATCCTTATGCTGCTTGCGGTTGGTAGTAACATATGTAATATACCCTCAATTTTGAAAAACATTATGATCTAAACCTAAATTACGAAATAGAGGTTAGCTCCTAGTAAGAAACAAATGAAGAAAGCATGCCGTCAGCCTACACCACAAGGACACCTTGACAGTTATTAAATCTTAATTTAGTACAGAGAGAAACAAAAGTCTCAAATAATGTTACGGTAGCAGAGACAACCATGTAAAAGCGCGTCTATCCTATTTTTGGTTTACCATTAGACAACATGCCCTGCAGCTTTATTATTAGTGTAATTACATGCAATACTGACGGATGAGACTAAAAGGACCAAACACGCTTGCTCCTGATTGTTGAATTATCTTTTGTCATTTTTGTTAAAAATAGGAGAATACCAGGAAGAATCTGTCTCATCTTGACACCCAGTGCAGCGAAAACATTAAGTCATGCATTTGACTTCACTTTATCTGAGTAGAACAATAATATTTTAATGGGCATCTTCTTTTATTTCGTCTTTGGAAGTTTCCTTGTTCTGTTTACTAAATTCAATCAAGTTACAGTAGCCAACACTCACTTGGTAATGCGCGATTGGTGCATTGGGCTTTGACTGTATAAATTGTCGTTCTATCATCCAAAATGATTAAGCTGTTAATATCCAAGTCAAGGAGCGAGTTAAAAGAAGTTACTTTCATTTTATCAAAAAGAATATTCAGAATAGAATATATTATAACATTACTTGATAACTAGATAAATGTTCGAAATGTTCCTGATGGTTATAAAAGACATGTTGTCAAACTATAGGATGATAAATTTTTTATTTAATTCACAACACATGGTATGAGTGTTTTGGAGTAATTCACAGCATAGAACAGTTCAGCAGCGATTAAAAGAATGGCTTGCGATTACACTAAAGTAGCATTGAAAAAGCGTTAATCATAGATATATTGACACTGGTTGCGAAGTGTATAAGTCTTTTAAGCCTTCAGAATTCTAGAACGCTTCATTCTGTTACCAGTGCTTATGGATTAAGCAAGGAGACCTTTACAGTACGAGTATTGTAACTTTAATGTTAAAAGGGGAACATCCATTGGTAAAAGTTTTTAACAAGCAGACTCAAAAATTGGTATATATTAATATTAACTTGTTGTACCCAAATCAATTTGCAAATGGCAGTACAAACACGAACTTGATATAGAGAGGTTCCCTGTATCCAAGGAAATCTAATGTTAGGTACTGAACAGTTGAGTTGACTGGTCGTGGTACTGCAATGACTGAAGTATTTTTTCTTTGGCAATTTTCCTGGATTGGTACACTTCCATGTTACTTTGCTTACGTAAAGGTTAACATCAATAGATGAATCAACTTTGCTGGCTTTTCGCTGTTGTGACCAACGTACTTGGTTTCCAATCCTGAATAAGCTTAGAGTTTGGACGCAAAATGTAAATGTGAAAGAGAGAAGATACAGCATGGAAAGCAATGTCATAATACGGAAAAGTAAGGCTCCCACACAAAAGTATTTTTTACGAAGTCCTAGATTTCAGATAGAACTCAGGAAAAAACGAACGTGGAAAGCAAGAACAAAGTAGAATATAAATACAATATTGATTGTTGTTAATATTAGAACTCAAAATAGAAAAGTACAATTAAAAAAATATAATATAATCATATAGATTGAAGGAGTAAACCAGTAGCAAATAGACTAGAGCATTGAAACTCTTGATACTTTTAAAAAAACTACAAAGATACGACAAAAAATTTAATAGAGAGAAACGGAACACCAATTATTGCTATATTTTACTAAGAAAAATGATTTCCAAGACACAGTAACATCCTACACATGGTGAAGAGACAGTAGGCGTTCAAGGATAACTAAGAAGAGATTTTGTAAGGAGACACTAAACATACCTGGTATCGCAAAGAATTCAGCATTTTCTGTATTGCCTCTCTTTTCAGCACTTCTCAACATATATTCTAGTTTGGTAGAGTAAACATGAACAGCATCCAACGGACCAATTGTGCTGACTGTGTTGTCGTAACTGGCAACTTCAAACTATTGACCTCGAAGACCATAATGGTTTAGAGATAGGTAAAATGCTAAAGTTAAATAGCGACGAGGCTGCATAAAAAGGGAAGCGATGACATCATAGGACCATCTACAGCACAATGATGTTCTTTACCCAATGCTAAAGCTTAGTCAAAGTATAACAAGAAATGATCGGTTGCAGGGAAGTAAGAGTAGCTAACTATGGACTCGGTACGGAGAACCTGCATTCATTGAACATGGCAACGAGCTACGTTTTCAGTCTACTTTCTCTTTTCTTCCATTGCTCAAACTGTATGCTGCTACTGTTTGTGCAAATGTTAACAGCAATCTGATTATCCTTGTGCTGATTGTGGTTGATAGTAACTTATGTACCACACACTCAAATTTAAGAAACATTGTGATCTGAACCTAAATTGCGGACTAGAGATTAGTTCACAGTAAGAGACAATTGGAGAAAGCATGCCGTCAGACTACACCACAAGGACACCTTGACAGGTATGAAAGCTCAATGAAACGCAGAGAAAAACAAACGTCTCATAATGTTACGCTAGTAGAGACAACCACATAAAAGCGCGTATGTACTATTTGTAGTTTACCATTAGACAACATGTTCTGCAGCGTTAATATTAGTGTAATCACATTCAGTGCTGACGGATGAGACCAGAAGGACCAAGCACGCTTGTTTCTGATTGTTGACTTATCTTTTAGTCATCTTTGTTGAACATAGGAGAATACCAGGAAGAATCTGTCTCATCTTGACACCAAGCGCAGAAAAAGCATTAAGTTGTGTACTGGATCGCAATTTAGTTGAGTAGAACAATAATATTTTAATGGTACCTAACTCTTATTTCGCCGTTGAAAATTTGCTTGTCCTGTTTGCTAAAAACAATCAATCTACATTTGTCAACACTTAATTGGTAATGAACGATTGGTGCGTTGGCCTTCGGCTATATAAATTGTCGTTCCATCAACCAAACATCACTAAACTGTTAATAACCAAATCAAGGAGCGAGTGAAGAGAAAATACTTTCCTATTATTAGAAGCAAGCTTCAGAATGGGATATATTATAATATTACCTGATAACTGAATAAATGGTCGGAATGTTCCTGATGGTCATAGAAGACCTGTTGTCAAACTAGGATAAATCACTCATTTCATCTCACAGCACATGGTTTGATTGTTTTGAAATAATTTACAGGATAGAATAGTTCAGTATCCGTTTGAAAGAATGACTTGAGATTACACTAAAGTAGCTTTGAAACACGTAAGTCATACGTTGATTGAGACTTGTTGGAAAGCGTCTATGTCTGTTATGCGTTCAGAAATCCAGAACGTTTCATTTGGTTACGTTGTCTATATGGATTAAGAAAGGAACCCTGTACAGTACGAGTATTGTAACTTTAATATTAGAAAGAATACTTCCATAGGTACACATTGTTGTGAAAGAGACGCTAAACTAGTATATATTCATGTTACCTTGTTGTATCCAAATTAAATTGCAAATGACAGTACCAACACGAACTTGATAGAGAGGTCGTCTGTATTCAAGGGTCTCTATCGTTAAGAACTCTACAGTTGAGTTGACTTGTTGTGGTATTGCAATGACTGAAGCATTTTTTTTGGCAATTTTTCAGCATTGCTGTACTTGTATGTTATTTCGTTACGTAAACGTCAATAGCAATCGATGACTCAACTTTGCTGGTTCTGTGCTGGTGTGACTAACGTCCATGGTTACCAATCATGAATATCTTTAGAGTTTGGAAATAAAATGTAAATGTGAAACAGAGAACATACAGAATGAAAAGAAATGTCATAATAAGAAAAAATAAGTCTCTGCCACGAAGGTAATTTTTACAAAGCACTTGATATCAGACACAACTCAGCATAAACGAGTATGGTAAATAAGAGTAAAGTATAATACCAAGATAGATGTCGTCTAAAGTAGAATTCAAAAGAGAAAAGTGTAATTAAAAAAATATAATATAATCATATAAATTGAAGAACGAAAATCAGTAGCAAATAGACTACCGCATTAAAAATTTTGATACTTCTAAAAAAACTACAAAGATGCTACAAAAATTTAGTAATTAGAGGTACGAAACATTGGACACGAAACATAATAATAATAAAAAATTAAAAAACTAAAATTATAAGATATTATGTAACAATATAAATTAACGATAAAAATAATTTTATCAGCTACAAATTAAATTAAAATGTACAATAAAATGGAGACCGAAAATTAATTAAAATCAGAAACGCAAAATCTAGTAGCTAATACTACAACAAATTATACAAAGGCTTATAAAAATTTTAATTGTTTAAATAATTTTTTTTAATGATTGTTTTGATTAACATAAGCTCATTGAGGTTTATTAGGGTTTATTAGGGTTTTATTATAGGGTTTATTAGGGTTTATTAGGGTTTATTAGGGTTTATTAGGGTTTATTAGGGTTTATTAGGGTTTATTAGGGTTTATTAGGGTTTATTAGGGTTTATTTAGGGTTTATTAGGGTTTATTTAGGGTTTATTAGGGTTTTATTAGGGTTTATTAGGGTTTATTTAGGGTTTTTATTTAGGGTTTATTAGGGTTTATTTAGGGTTTATTAGGGTTTATTAGGGTTTATTAGGGTTTATTTAGGGTTTATTAGGGTTTATTAGGGTTTATTAGGGTTTATTAGGGTTTATTAGGGTTTATTTAGGGTTTTATTTATTAGGGTTTATTAGGGTTTATTAGGGTTTATTATTTAGGGTTTATTTAGGGTTTATTAGGGTTTATTAGGGTTTATTTAGGGTTTATTAGGGTTTATTAGGGTTAT